>JAVCKT010029239.1:0-13973 GCA_032273925.1 Rhynchotus rufescens | reverse complement strand
CATGTTTATGTGTAATTGCAGATATGCAAAGAGAAACCTGAGGTACTAATCCAAGAAACTAGATGTTCTTGTCACACCATCATGTTGTCTCATCATATGCAAAAGCTGGTTGGTGTTTGAACCCAAATCCATTTCCCAAGCTATCCATTTCTCATCTCAAATTTTGACTTCTCAAATTTGAGATGCTTCCTTGTAAAGATCTAAAATTGAAAGTTTGGGATGTTTGAATTTATTGTGATGCTGTGTGGTCTGAATGGCAGATCCTTAGTTGAAGCGATCAGTCATTGTGCCACTGAAATCAGTCAAGTGATTTAGAACAGATTTGGAATAAATTTGCTTAGCAGATGCCACTAAAGCAGGACAGAAATGTCCTGCAGGACATTTCAGCCCAATGGATCACTAATTTTAGGAAGCAGAAGACACTATCAACTGCAGATTTGCTCTTCTACATCCTGTGCCATCATTTCTTGCAGTGGGCGATGACAGCTGCCTGGCAAGGACAGCTACTCCACTGAAATCTGTGCAATTCTTTAGCATTTACTTTTGCAAAGGTAGGATCAGAATCTGGCTTGCTCTTTTTATGCCTTAGCTATGTGTCAGCTCATGTATTTGTTAGATCTCTGTCTAGATGGAGATCAGACAAGAAGAGCTAAATTTAATAAACAGATGCAAACACTTCTATGAGTAAGCAGCAAAAAAGTAGCACCTTTTCTGCTTGCTGATACATACAAAAGAGTCTATATTGCTTTCCTAACAAAACTAGGAAAACAATTTTTATACTGCAAGAAACTGCAGAAATGAGCATGAAAAGTGCTTCTTCCAAAGTTTGTTTTTCCAAAGCAGATTCACCTTGCATCCCAATGACAACAGAGGGACAGTGCTTTGTGTGCTCCCCATGCTCCAGTGCTCCAGAGGAGAAGGGAGTGTATTAATCCCAAATTGCAGACAAACAAGCTATGTCTTCCTGCTACATTCAGATGAGGGTCTTCAGTTTGTTTTTCAGTCTTGACAATTGGTATTGCTGCCCATCATGATAAGTTAGCACTTGCCATGCCAAATTCACTGGCACTAACAGTTTCTCCCTCTCCTTTTCTATCATTCATTTCACTATCAGGTAACATCAAAATATGTGGCTAAGAGGCTTAGCATTGGGTGAATATACCCAAGAATTAAAGGAGTGCTTTGCAATGTGAAAGATTTTGTACAACTCTGGTATCATTTAATGTTTTGTTGTATCTGATAGTCACACATGGACATGTTATTTCTGATCATATTTATTTATTAAATCAGGAGATGTGGGATCACAAGCAGATTGCTCCAAACATTTCCATGTCTGTATGCGGAAAATCAAAACAAGGAAGGGTTTCTGGCTTTGCCTCTTTATGTTGCATGCTTTTGTTCAAAGTGGTGAACCAAGGCAAGAACAACTTTTAAGGGAAAAGTAACATTGCAGAAACCAATGCTCAAGAGATTTTTGTTTCTCAGCATTGAGTAATATATTTTCACAAGCCAGCACATTGGCTTCCAAGAAGGGGGAACAAATAGGACATTAAGGATTCATTTTTCTCCTAGACAGCAGTGTTTGCTGCTTTGTGAGCAGGTTTGTAAACCAGCACAACAGCAGTGTTTATTACTTACTTAGCTACTGCACAACTAGTACTGCTGTCTTCATTGCAGTAACTTGGGTTTTTGGTCTGCAAAAGATCTGAGTTGCTGGGGTGGGAAACAGCTACAGAGCACTAAGGGGTTGCTGGCCCTGACGTGGAGGAGATGCAGTTCAGGGGATGACAACTAAGCAGAAATGTTCGGTCTTTTCCACGGGCAATAAAAGACTTTTGTGTTTGTACTTTTAGATGGTGACCCCATGTCTCTTGACTAGATAAATCAGCATGAACAACAACAAACTGGCCAGGCCTGGATATTGAACATGCCTGAATAGTAAACTACTTCAGAGCTGTACTGAGTATCAGGAGTGAGCAGAGAGGTCATTTATCCACATCTATAAATTCAAGCAATGCTGTCCTGTAATATTGTTGTAGCTCTCAGCACAAATAAACTCCATTTTCCCACCTGGGAGCTAAAACTTCTCTGGCATTTTTTTTTTTTAAAGGCAGAATTAGACTAGCATAAGTGCTTTCTAAAATTTTAGATGGTCTGTGACCTATTGAGTTTTTTTGACAGGTCAGATCCTCTTGCCTGCAGAAATGCTTATATCTAACATTACTTTGCAGAAACAGCAATTTTGCCCTTATGGAATCTTTTGGAAAGATTGGAAGGAACACCAAAATGCAGGCTTGGACCAATAGCCAGTGTAAGATGTCATGCCAATATGAGAATATAAGAGCACCAGTTTGGACAAAGGGTCCCTCTGTCCCAGCAATCTGTCCCTTGGAAGTTCACCCAAGGCATCATGTTGAGTTCCCAGGAAACCCGTCAGGATTGCACCAGGGCCACTGCATCTGAGCAGTTCAGTTCCATTTAATAGACAGAGATTATGATAGATTTTGTTGTTCATTTGGATGCATTTTCATCATTTTGAATGTTCCCTTTTTAATTCTATCTTTTTTTCTGTATTTTGCAGACACTGGTTTCCTTCTCTCAAGTCTTATGGCTGGTATTCCCTGGTGCTGTGCATCTGGATTTCATTCCTTCAATAGCTTCAGCACATTAGCTGCCTCTTCTTAGTTTTTAATGCGTTTTCTCATTTTTACTCAGGCCATTTACTGAAAGTTAGCCCTACTGTAGTGATTTTTTGTTTCTTCTGTAGCTGTATTGAATCTAAGTACATTTTAATCACTGTTACAGTGTAGGGCTTCCACTTTGAGAGCTTGAATCAGATCCAATGCCTTGCTCAGTATGAAGGCAAGGGTTGCTTTTTGTCTTGCCATCTGCTCCAATGAACTCTTGTTGATAGCTAAAATCTCTGATATATTAAGAAAATAATCCTTGCTTCACTGAGGTCATTGAAATCATCATTGCTAGAAAATCCAGCGGGGATTGCTGCAGGGATATGAAATTCAAACCTACACTCCTGAGATTACCCATTTATCCCTGAGCAGCCAATCCTCAAGCACAAGGTAGAGAATAAGTGAAGGAATGGGAATTACTCTTGATTTTTTGAGTACAACGGTCTCTTCAGTGGATCTCAATTCACCAGCAACCAGTACTTGCTCTTCACTGGGAGTAATAATTCTGCTCCCTAAGACATCTCCACAGGACTACTCACTAATCACCTATAGAGATACTGTGCCTTCAGTGTAGGCCATCATAAGAAGCATAAACATATCCTATTTTCATATTTCTTTGCTGGAGTTAGTAACATCAGGAAATGAGAAACTAGATGACATCAAATCGACCTTATTCTGGGCTGAGAAAAGGATTTATTACAATTTCATTTGCAAATGTCATATTCTCACTTCTGCAGACACCGTGACTATATTTCATATGTTTTCAGCAGATGCAGGATTAGGAATAAGGCCGGAGTAGTTTTCCCAGGAGAGAAAAAAAAATGTGTTTCTAAGTCACAAATGCAGGAAGTAAATCATAACAGGCACTGGCTCTTACCCTGTGCCATTAAACAGTGCTACCAAACAGGCTCCAAGAACAGCTGGAGTGAATGGTGGCTGATTTCTGCTGAACCTGTGGTATTTTTATTGCACTGAGAGAATACTCAGATGAGCTGAAAACTCAAAAAGGATTATTAAGGACCCAGCAGTGTTACCCTGGCAAAATCCATAGCAAGAGGATGGTATTGTGCAGGTCAGACATAAGGGAAAATACTGTATTTCTCTTGCAAAATATTATATTGTCTTTGAAAAAAAAAAAACACAAGAAGGATGCATTTCATGTTTTTACTTCTCCCTTTTATTATGATTGGACAAGGACAAGTCATCAATCATCTGCATTCACACCGTTTTTGGATACAATTTGTCAGTAGTGTTACGCTGTTGCCAAGAACCCAAAGGAAGAGAAAACCATGAAGATACCTAATGGCACATTATAATTTCTGAATGAGTGTGACGAGTGGCTTGTGCATTCTTAATTATTTATCCTGCTGACCATCTCTCAGCACTCAGAGGCGCTACTGTAGGTTTGGCTGCTCAGTGGAGCAAGAGGGAATGCCGAGTTCTGTGAAACACAAGTAAAACATACATTAGAAATCCCACTGTATTTCACAAAGCTGTCAGATGATAAATATTTGATCAGACATAGATCAATAAAGCACATATCTCACCTGCCAATGTCTTTATTTAGGAACAAAGTCTGGAGAAGTAAGATCATTGCAATGCAACCATTTTTAGGAGTGTGAAGGACTGGGGGGATGTCTTTTTTTGACAATACTTCTTACAGATTTGATTATTTCTCCCAGGCAAGTTTATGAGGCCTTTCTCAGTTGCCACAGAGTGTTAGGGAAGATGACACTGCTCTATCAAGTCTTACAAGTGTTCTTATGAACTCTAGATGTTATGCACACTATTGGGAGCTTATCCCTCTTATGGTAAATTGCAAGGCTGAAATGAGAAAAGTAACTTTGTGCCCTTTATTGCTTCTTTATGATGCATAAAGGTATTCTCAATGTCTGTTCTTCCAATGTCTGGCCTTTCAACAACAGAAATATCAAACTCTGAATGCCACATTTTGCTCATGAGCTCTGATGAGAATAGAAGAATAGAGACAGAAATATTTCAGGAGAGAAAAGAAACTCTTTTTATTCCTTGTGCTGAACTGCTGTGTGATTCCCAAACACTACTTCACTTTCCTCTTTTCTCTTTTGGAGTCTATCTCTTTACTGAGATGGATTTCAACTACCTTTAGACATAATCCTCTTAAATCAGTGAAAAGTAATAAGTGGGTATAGGGAGTGGCTCATTTGACCTGTCAACTTTAGCTTGAGATAAATCGAACCAGGCAATATAGTCAGTGTGAATTAAGACAGTCTTCACCTTGTCATAAAGAAGACATTCAGGACAAGTGAAATTAATTGCATAAATATTTGGAAATCATTCATGAGGATCTGGGTGCCTCCTTCATCTTATTTGCACATAAATGCTTTGACTATGCAATGCTGAGATTCCCAAAGGCCACAGATGGATTTATTTGTTTTCTGGAGTCACATACTGAACACCACTATTTGATTATCTATTTGTTGGCAGAAGAGTATCAAAGAAGAGTATCAGAAATTTCTTCTGAAGAAATCTATCAGCTTGTCATCTAAGAAGTTATTTGCTGCCTAAGAAAGAATCAAGTTGGACGACTAGATATGATGGTGCCTGCCATCTTTTAAGCATAAGAAAAGCAAATTACCTTTATATATGTAGCGCACGTGAAATGGGTTGACAGCACAGGGCAGCTCACCTGATCACAGACAGCTAAGGCACTCCAGAAATATATGATATGTCTAACACACAGTTAATGTTTCAGACTATTTTGAAGATAAACCTATGCTAAAAAAAAAGTCCAAACTTCTTTATTCATGACAGAAAACTAATCAGGAAAGAAATCAGTCTGATGAAAGTACATGAAGGGATATAGTGACAGGCATATGAAAGATTGACCTCACACTTGACTTAATACTTCTACTACATTAGAATACTTACTGCTGAACACTGATGCTGATATGCCTTTTGGATATGTAATAATGACAAAAGCTGAATGTAAATGTGTGCTGAGAAGGACATGTTCCTAGTTGGGGAAACCTATGCCTCATGATCTCTTCTCATGCAGATCAAAGTAACTACTGCTGATACTCTGTTATAGACAATATTAATATATTAACCACCCACTGTTTTTTGCACTCATCTTAATCAGCATTATGTGTCTATGTCTGTGACATAGACACAGCTAGGGTCTCAATAGATATCTACCAAGAAGAATCGATTCCATACATATATTGTATCAGTGAATGTGGAGGAAGCCTTGGAATTGGATTAGATTAGACAGGTAGAGCAGAATTCACCTGAGTACCTAAATTCCACCTCTCAGAGATAGGTTTCATATTGCTTTTACAGTCAGTGAACAGAAAGAGGCAATTCAGAGAAAGATGCATGTGATTATTTAGACATCTGTTTTAGAATGAGATAATTACCAACATAGGTTCCTTTGACTGGGCATGAAGACAAAGTCTAAGTGCTAAGTGAACGTGGGTCAGACTTTGATGAAACTTTTCTGCCCTACTTCTCTATTTCTTCCTGCTTTGAGATATGTTTCTTCTCAGTATGTCAAAGGCAGTAGTTAATGCAGCATAGAAGAGTGTTAGACCAGCAACATAAGCAGAAAAGCCAACAGTATGAAGACATTAACTTCTAATGAAAAAATGGCAATCCAGTCTCAGAAACAGGCCTGCGTGAAAAATACTTATCAGACTGTATTTTGGAGGCAGCATTGGAGCATAGCTTCCTCAGAAAAATAAAATAAATGTACTTCATTTTTTAGCTTTGGGTTGAAAAGTCAACATATGTAGCTGCCTAGAACCAGTGGCTTCGGTTTGCTATGTTCACCTCTGGAAAATTGTTGCTCATCCAAGTGTGAATATCTGTCAGAGAGCCAGACACCCCTGAGGGCGCCTCAGAAATAGGCAGTTTCATTGGATACTAGTATATCATCAGCATATACACACCAAGCAAAAGTGTGCTGATGAGACCTATTCCCACACAATGGCAAGTAAATCAGAAGTATTATCCTAGACCAAAACCTGCAACTCCAGTGAATACTTAAATGCTTATTTAAATAGACAAAAAATGAGAGTGAATGACCTTGGGATGCAAGAAAATTTAGGGGTATAGTTAGAATTAATAAAGTAAGCTGGAAAGAAGGAGTCAGGGCTATGAAGGACCACAGGGATTTGGATAGCAGCTAGCACTAACAAGCACTACAGAAATGAGATCTGTGTGATCAGAGGTAAATTAGATTTGCCTCTGTGGCAAGTGCTGGAGAAGCATGTCTCTGGACAGCAGTCAGGTGAATGTCCTGCACCTTCTCCAGCAAACCAGTTAATGGGAAAGGATATGACTATGAAGCGATATGAACACTGAAAGTTTGGATCTGAGAACAGAAAATTTAGTACAGGTACAAGGATCCTTTTTCATGAAAGCATAAGGAGTCTCAGGCTGACCTTGTCATTTAGGTGGAGAACTCCATAGGATGTGATGGTCTCTGCCCTGTCCAGTGCATATTTTCTCTTCTTCTGCCTGGAGAAGGGCTAGTTAAAGACTTGTCATGGTGGGAAAGAGCCTTGAAATTCAGGGCACAGGCCCAAGGCCTGGGACTTCATTGCCTCTACTAATAAAATATCAGTAAATATTAACTAGTCTGGTATATGCATAGTGCTCTAATGAAATGAGAGTAAGTCAGGAATATTGTTCATCAGTGAGAAGGAGTACTATAACTTCCTTGGAAAAATAAAATAAATGCACACAAACTACAACCTCAGCTGCTGTAAAGAGCAGGTTTCCAGTGTTCCTGGCTTAGCCAATGAGGCGTATAGTCTAAATACCAGATATCCTTTGCATGTCCCGGTTAAAAGACAACTAACCAAATCTTAGGCAATTTCCTAGAGAAAGGTGAAGTTTTGATATTTTCATTCTAGAATCAGAATTAAAATTTAAATTTAAATTATCAAGATCCTCTATGTCATACTATTATCCTCCTTCTATTATTTTTCAGTGTCATTTAAACACAGAAGCCACTTGCAGCTCTGCTGTGCAGGGATGCATGTAAGTAAAGCACAGATCCTCCTCTACACTATGCCATACTGTTTATGTTTTTGCAGGTACATTGTCAGTTCTCTCTTTCAAATTGCCTCTCTGTGGTAGTCTCAGCTTCATTCTAAAATCAATCTTGAATTCTGGTTCACATACATCTATTATGATTCCTGCTAGTACACTGCTAGTCTAATCCAGGAGAAGTATCCTGCTGGAGGTAAAGCTTGCAACTGGGGTCATTTAGCTTTGACATCTACATGTTAGGGTGCAGCAAGTATGGGGATACACAGTGAAGTACAGTGAAGAAAGGAGAGCTGGAGGTGACTGCAAGACTGGTACAGGGGAGACCCCTTCATGCACCTCTTTCTTAAACATTGCTGTTTTCGTGGAAATCAGATCCAAGGTCACAGATATACCACACTGGAGCAGATTTTGACCAGGCTGCAAACAGCCCTGGGAGAGCAATGGGCAAAGAGGCTGTGGAGGAAAATTACAGAGAAAAAATGGTTACTGAAAAAATAATCTGAAAAAAAAACACTGAAAAAAATGCGGAGAAAAAAATGGTTAATTATTATATGTTGGTGCCCTCTGCATCCTGACTGTGCATGTTTCCATCAAGTTCTGTGGGGTCATTTTTAAAAGAAATACTTAAGTGCCACAGGAACCTAACTCACACTCGGGAAGGTGACCAAAAGCCCTAAGTCACTTCAGAGGTTTTGATATTTTGCCTTTAATACTTCTATGATTGTTTCATGGCTAAAGAACAGGGACAGTTATGCTTCCTTACTCCACAGATATCTTGTCTATGTTAGAACTAATATAGGGAACCAAAATTGCTCCTAATTTCCAGTATGATACTGCTTGCCTGGAGGGGGATGTTTTGTAAGCAAAAAGGATACGTCTATTTAAAATAGAGTTATGTTTTGTAGCTTTCTGCACGATACCACCCTACAGCCAGTGTTGCTGTGTTATTTTTGCTAGAATCACTAGAACAGAACTGTTCCTGTTGCTCAAGAAAGTGGAGAATTTGCATTATTTTGTACTTCAGTCAGATTGATATTCCCACTGTGAAGATTTAGAGAGTCTCTTTGGGGAAAACAGAGCAGGAGCTCAGCTATCACCATGTTCCAACTTCCAGATCTGATAGCAACTTCTGCAGTAGGAAGTTTTGAAGGAACTGGTGTTCCTGTTCCTCCTCCTTTTTCTGCATAAAATTCTTTCACAGTGAAATGATATGCAAGATCCTACAAATGGGATTTATTTTGAGCATGTTACAGCAGAAAAGGTGACTAGTGCTGCCCCATGTTAAGAACTGACTTCCTAAGGACATCTGAGATGGGCAGTGCACTTCTTGAGTGTCAGTCAGGCTCTCCTTTCCCTTATCACTGAGGCCAAAGTGCTTGTCATTAAACCCATGTGAAGGACATAGAGCAATTCATTTACTCCACAAATAGTGCCTGCCTTGCTCATTGGTGAGTGGCTGCGACAGATTGCAAGTTCCTAATAGGATTACCCCTTCAGGCTTATTTCAATACATTTGAATTATGGAGAGTTTGGTTTGGAGCCATATATATATATATATGTATGCATATTTTTGGCAGTCTGTGAACTCAATGATTTGAGTGTGTTTCTGATTCTGACACTGAAGGGTCTGTCCCTGTTATATCTAGCAGGTGGCTGGAGCATCATGCAGCATGATGTGCTGCCCAAGGATGACCACAGCAGGTAGCTTTCCACCCTATGACCCCGGAGATAGCCAAAAGCCATAATTTCTGCTGCATGGGGTGGTGGAAGCATCAGACCAAACTTCCCACCTCTAACTAGAGCTGTCTGATGAAGATGCATTCGCTATCCAAAGCTTTATCCGCATCCGCCATAGATGGGAAATGGAGGTCTAGGTGTATGGTTCCTTGTTTCTGTCACTCTCTGCCATATCTAAGCAAACTAAGTCCTACTAATGCACCACTCAATCAAAATCCCTTTGTTGGGAGGCAAATAGCAAAGGTCCCGATGTGGTGGAAAGTTCCCTTGGGGAACAGTAGAGGGAAGGAGAGCAAGATTGGCCCTTCAAACAGCCTCACCAGAGATGCTATAGCCTTTCACACTCGCAGCATTTTTTATCCAGAGAGTAAAACCAGATACTAAATTGATGTGATACCAATTGGCTGAGATATGTAATGGCTAATATGATATGGAGGTGTTACTGAGAGGTAAGAGGCCACTTAGAAAAAAATAGATATAGATTTTCTGTCTTTTGATCTGATCCATTTCCTTTCTCACCAAGGAACAGCTAAGGAGGAAAGTACTGTGCTCTTGTTTCATAACTGTTATGGTGCTGCCTAAATGGAGACACTTTGAACCATTTGCTTTAGATTGCTGTTACCTGCTATTTTCATATCCGCTTTCTGCTACAGTTAGTGAAGCATCCATTGAGTAATTCTCACCAAAGGCCTTGAGCAGACAAGAGTCAGATATTTAGCGTTACCATGTAGTCTCAGTAACCTAATGTGTGTCCATAAACTGCACAAATGTTTCCATGGACGAAATGAGTTTGCACACATGGCTGGGATTTGTGCACAGAGTTATAGCAGTTCACTGAGCTGCAATCTTGGCAGCAGTGCTCCAGAATGAGGCAGCTGAAGTGATTTATTAGAAAATACTGCATTGCAAAAGGTGTGAGCACTTTCTTAAATATAAAGGATTCATTGGGCATTGCACATCCGTCTTTAGCAACCTGTCTGCAGGAGAGTTAGGCTCACAGCAACCACACACAGAAGTGAATCCCTAGATCTAGCAATAAAACTCCTAGTTTTAGCCCTAGAGGTCCTTAATACTAGCATCAAAACAAATGAGCGATGGTTTTGTTTTCAAGGCTGATCACACTTCTCCATTATTATGTTTTTCTGTCAAAAAAAAAATGTTGGCTTTATCCAAATGGTAAAAAAAGATAGATATACAGAAATCTATCACCTGTTACAACATTTTGCTCAAAGCAAATAAAATGGTCTAAGAAACCTACTCTGCCTCCCCCATCATACATGATTGTCTCCCTGCAACCTAAGGAAAGAGTTTAATGTTAACAAAATGTTTTGCTTTTGACATTTTCTGAATACATCATTTTTCATTGCAAAGTCATCTCATACTTCAGAATTTTGCGAACTTATTTGAACTATATTTAAAAAAAAAAGCAAAAGTCAACATCAACAAGGCAATGAATACTTTTCTGAAACCTTCATATGAAATTGTTGTTTGTACTTTGTTTTACAGATAACGAGTTCATTGAGCTGGGGTGTTCTCTGGGTGCTGAGAAATGCAGAAATTTGGGGATTTGGGTGGGAAGAAAAGGATCTGTGTGAGATATCCCATGAAGTTTCACTCATCAGTCTTGGGTAGAGGCACCTTTGAGTATTTAATTGCTCAGGCATATGTGACCTTTGGCATATACAGGGCATTATAACACTTATTTATACCATGCAATCAAGTGATGTCCAGACTGGGAGTTTGGGGAGTAGAGGGAAACTGCGTTGTGACATATTGTATAGTATATTATGCTTTAAGTCAGTAGTATGCTTAAAGTAAGGGACAGATTCACAGTTCTTCAACCACTCTGTGAGAAAAATCCATCAGCACTGTGCTGTGAAAATGAATGGGCTATGTTCCCTGGGAAAGTGGTGGGTGTATCTGTGCAAATCTCTTCACTTATATTAAATTGGGTGCCAAAAGCAAATTTCTTTCCAAATTTAGAAAGAATGAGTTAGTCACAAACAAATGTAATTCGAGAAAAGCTAAGAAAATTAATGATTTGTCAAGTCTGTGTTTAGTAAATAATAAAACAGAAATTAAGAGTCTGTCAAAAACATTTGGTTCAAAATGTAAATAAAAAAGGTTTGTATAGAATATAAATCAAACCCCTTATGTTTTATTAATTCATATTGTCATACTTAGTATTTATTATATATTCTGTATTTTTTTCACTACCTTGTTACTAATTCAATGAGACAAATGTAGTAGTGACTGATTCAGTAGTAATGTAATTAAAACACAATAAATCATATTGGTCCAATGTTTAGCAATGTTCGGCTCCCAGTCCTTTTGGGAAACTTGTTGCTGACATGTTAGGACCTGATTTAGTGGAAATTGGGTTTTAATGTTTCTATATTATTCTTGTTTTTGCAAGGCTGTTTCAAAAAGAAATCCAACAGCAAAAGACTGAGTTACATTGTGAGGCTTACATAAAGAAATCCTCCAATGCCTCTCCAATGCCTGTTTACCACATAACAAGGAAACTGTGCAAGATCTGTGTGATACAATCTTCACATTCTCTTCGCTGTGTAAAGCAGGGGTCACGAAGTAGCTGCTCCTGAACCCATCCCCAAGGGCTATGAGGAGTAAATCAATCTGATCCTTGGGTCACTGTTCAGTGCACATTGAACTGCATGGATCAGAGTCCTCACACAGGTCCATTCCAGCCCAGATCCCCCTAGGATGTTGGGGATTTGCCTTTCTCAAGAGCAGGGTATCCATTGCTCCATACATTAAATAGACTCTGTTGGCAGACTGGATAGGAATCAGCCAGGGGGAAGGATTGGTCCTATGTGAAGAAATGCTAATTTCTGGAGGAATCGGGAACCTCTGACAGTGCCAGACTCCCTTGGGATGTTTCTATGCCCAGAGCTTGTCACAGGGAGTCTGCTAGGATGGCCAGTGCTCAGTCTCTCAATTCTCTACCTTTAAAGAAAGTCCAGCCTCTCCATAGGAGTCTTATAGAAGGTGCAGTACATCCTGCTCACCCTACAGGACAGGCATGGTGTTTTGTTTTCACTGCATCTGCTAAGAGAACTATAAACAGTTAAGTTATAACAGTTATAACTGGAAAAATGCAGAGGTAGGTGATTTGCATCCAAGAATTTTAAGGAGCTGTCCAAAGTACCCTGAGATTTGTTAAAACTGACTAGCAAGATGAGGAATCTTCAGGAAAGTAAATACCAATATTTTTTAAAGGATAATAAGAATGATCTGGGTAATTACAGGTCTTTCAGCCTGACATTGATCTCAGGGAACATAATGGAACATTCAGTCTGGGATTTGACCGATAAAGGATTAAAAACCCGTAATGTAATTACTGCTCATCTACCTAGGATTACAGGCAATAGATCTTTACAAAGAAAAGTGGATAGTTTTATTTGATGGCTTTACAAGTTATGTAGATAAGCCGAATAGTATAAGTTTGATAGACTTATACTTTGTTAAAACATTTGCCTTGGTCTCACACAATGTTTTGATTAAGCTACTAGAAAAACAGAAGATCAACGTGGACACATTAAATTGATTAAAAGATGCTAACGGGCAGAACTCAAAACATGTGTGCAAACCAAGGGTCATAACCAGGCAGGTGAATGGCTAGTTAAGCCTGCTTGGTGAGACTTATAAAGCATTTTCAAATCATTGATGATTTAAATGATGATTTGAAAGAAAGCATAAAATCCTTCCTGATAAACCCTAGAGATGACAGTAATGCTGGCATAATATAATATATAATTATATATTTATAATTATATATTTATATATAATATATAAATAATCAGAAGAAAGGTGATGGACATGGAATGGTCTGAAACAACTGGTAAACTGAGCTTAAACAAGCTCTGTTGGCGGTGCCTTTTACAGCAGCAAATATAAAGTCATAAATTCCCTAGGAAGATGGCCACAGTGGAAAACGGGCTCAGCACGGCCTCGTGATGCAGGATCTCTACAGATGAGCTAAGAGATTCCTTAGATTATCAAGTCGGGCAATATTAAACAGGTTTACTGAGGTATTAACATCCCAAACCTAGTTATATTGCCACTATGGTTTCTTTCTTATACTATATCTGTACCTAACTAAGGCTTTCATTTTGCAAGACACTTAGAGACGTTTTAAATCTGGCCTTCCATCAAGGACATGCTTAAAGAGTTTGCTGAGCTGGGACTCTTCACCACAAGATACTCTTCTGTTATCTTGTGGTTGACTTTTTCCCTGTTGGTTTCATAAAATCATTTGGATACAGTGTTTTCTGTGGTTTAATTTACTTTCTCTGTGTTATTATTGTCTCCAAACTGTGTATATTTACAAAAGGAATTAAATGAGCTCTATTTATTTTACAGCCTGTAATGGCCCTTTTGGAAAGAAGCCATTATGTAGATTTTTAGAACATACATTTTTCCCTATTAGAGACCTCTCATGACATAAATACAACAAAACAAATATAGAGCTCAATCCCTCAAATGGGTTAT
>JAVCKT010029238.1:0-31951 GCA_032273925.1 Rhynchotus rufescens | reverse complement strand
TCATCTAATGCTCAGTAACAGAACCTTTTACAGCAATGCTGCCTAAGGACAAGGTATCCAATTCAGAGGACTTCATCAGAGCTACAGGAGTAAGTGTGAAAATTGCTTTTTTTTGTATGTTGTTTTTGTTTGTTTATTTTGTTTTGTTTTTTAAATACGCTGTCTTGTATTTCTCCCATCAGATGTATGCCAAAGGTTAGCTGAAGAAAGTCCCATTCTGAAGAAAAGTGCTTGGACATCATCTTGGTAGGAAAAAAAAAGCCCTTTAATTAAATGAAAATGTACCTAATTGTGTTTCATTATGATCAATCAAAGAAAACTTATTTAAATTCCTCCAAAAATACAGGCAAAAGATATTTAAAATAGGAAAAAATGCACATAAGGAATTCTTCCTATAAATATTCTGCAGTCAACCGTTGGTCACCTCTGCTTTTTTTTTCCTCTTTCTTTCCTGTGATGCAGCCCCAGAAAACCTTTTGAATGGGTCTGCGGCGTAACTGAGAACCTGCAGCTTTCCTCTTCCTTTCAAGGTGACAGTGAAATTTTCTTCCAGTGCCACTGGAGTCTGTCTGCAAGACTCTTGCAGGGTGCCAATTAAAGATTAGAGAGCGGCAGGATACGGCAAAAATTATTTTATTGAATTATTCCTTTTGAAAGACCACAGTCCCTGAAGATGATAGGATGGGAGCTCCAGGACTCTTCTTCTCCGACAGCTCCCGGGAATCTTCATCCTCGGTGGGCGGCATGAAGAGCAGTCCCCGGGCCCACCAACCAGGCAGGTCTCTGCTGCAGGAAGCACCCACTGATTTTAGGGCTGCTTAGAAGAAAGATTCCCTTCTGGTACAGCACTTTTGATGCAAAATCGGCCTCTTATTGGAAAACTAAAATGTCAGAAATGTGTCGGCTGGAAAAGGCAAGAAGCTGCTTGTACAAATGAACTGGTGTGTGTGAACTTTTACATCTAAAGACGAAGCCTTGCTCGCTGTTGGGAAAACACCGCTGAAAAGTCTTCGCAGGGCTCTGGATGGGTTTATTCAAAGCAGATTAAGTCCTGTGAAAAGATACGTATTTTTAACAGAAGATTTGGGCAAGAAAAAAAGGATTTAATGACAATATAGGTAGCAGATGTAGCACTGAGGGAAGAGCCGTGCGGCTACTGAGAACGGTTCATTTGAATCTCATAGAAAGAAAATCAGTTTTCTTCCCTTATCCGGTTGCAAACATCCAAGCAAAACCCGCTCAAGGTGATTATGAGGAAACCCAAGCAGCTTCTCGGGCGAAGCTTTTCCTTCGTGAGGACTTCCCAGAGGCAGAGAGGTCAACGGGGACATCTGTGGTGGCTCTAACCTGGGGCAGCTCAGTGACGACCAGCCGGACGGAGCGATCCAACAATGTGACAACAGATGGGCCTGTAATTACAGCCCATTTGAAGGATTTCTAATGCGCTGCCTTGAAAGGAATTGATTTTCCTTCCTCCTAAGGAGAATAACAAAGAAGCACCTTGGCCTTGCTGCGGTTCCCTGCCCGGCTCTGCACGTCATGTTCTTCAGGCAATGGGAAAACACTCAGCTTCGGCTGGCCACACTGCAAACGTGAGTGAATAGAGCAACCATCTTCCACCGCGGAGCTGAATCACGTCTGCTGAGGGCTCCAAACATGCTTGAGATGAGTACAAACCAATCAAAATATATATAAAAATATATCCCTGCTTCATATGGAATTCCTGGTGGAAACCCAACGTGGGGACCCAGTGCCACAGCCTTGGAGTGGGAGCTGGAGGGTGATGGATGGATGTTTGTAGCCAGCGTGGTCTGAGACAGAAAACGGATCCTTCTATTTCTATGGCAACGGGAATAACTCAGGACCCAACTACAGCCTAAATCTCAGAGGAGTTTGAAACCTCCAAGTGAAGGGCAACCTCTCTCATCCAGGCAGCTGGATGCTTCTTGTTCCAGGTGGTTTATTAGTACTTTTACAACACACAGCTCCTTTTCTGGGAAAATGTTAAAGGAAATGTTAAAAATCCTTTGTCAGAGGCCAGAAATCAGACCTAGAAGCCACAGCTCCACCCCTCCTTGACTCTCAAAGCTTCAGAAGCTCTAGCTTGAAGTTTCAGTGCAACGGCTCCAGAAATGGACTGGGAGCAAATTATGTGTCATCTGTTCCTCCTCAGTTTACTTGTTCCTCCTCACTTAAGAAGTGCCTCCGTTGCACTTCTTCAACCCTTCTACTGAGAGGTGATCCTGTGCCACGACCTCAGTTCAACACCTGCATGTAATTCAGGTCATGCTTGGAGCCAGGTCTATCACCAGCATGATTTATACAGTAATAAATCCTCCCTCGCCTGCCATCAGTCTCCGCTCTTCACTGATAAGTTCAACAGCATGGGCTGTTGACACAAGTTCCCCAGGACTTCTTCCATTTAAAAATATTGATCACATTTCATCCTCTCTGTTTCGGATGAATTTTGACAAGCTGGTTTCCGAAGCACAGAAGGAGCCTCTCAAGCAACCTGTCTCCGCAGCTCCCTTGCAGCAGCCGCCTCCTCCTCTTCGCACATACACCCCACTTAAAAATATATTACTACTCTTACATTTGTTAGCAGTTTCATCATCATTCAAGAGTGCAGCAGGAAATTCACCATTAACAGATCATTTTACGACACTGAATTGCTGTATGTGATGAGGAATGGCAAAATAAACAGACCTCTATCCAAGTCGCAGCTTTTTGAGAGGTGCTTTTGCACAAGAAGTCCAACAAAAGAGAATAATGTGACTTGAGACTTTCAACACAAGATAGCTTCCCTCTCTGCAAACACGTCGTAACAATGCTAAAAGACGTATAGAATATGCAGCTATAAAATATCACATGCGGCAAAATTGTCAGGCCGGCTAAGACTAAAACCAGGTCTGTTATATCACAGCTCTATGCTTGTCTTCCACCCAGCTCACACGTCACCCCACGCTGTGACAAATCTGGGGCAGCCGGCTTCCCACGCGCTCCCTGCGGATGGTGCAGCCCCGCGCGCACCCCTGGGCTCGGACACCGGCTTCTGAGGGGCTTTTTTCTCCTACTTGTGATTATTCTACGGGATTGAACCTGATCTTCAGCCCCTGGGCTTGGACTTCAGCCAGGAAAAGCTGAGAGCAGGTAGCGCTCAGAGAGCCCCTGTGTTTAGCTCTGCTATAGCGTGTCGTGGTGGCTGAGGTGGATAAAGAATTAGATGACATTGAGGGCTTTGAAAATCCTGTCTGTGTAATAGTACAGAATCTGCTAAAAGTGCCTTTGCAGGTTTTTCTTCAGTAAAATATTTGTTTTGCTTAGGGAAACCTAGAAACTTCAGTGTACTCTCAGCAACTTTTTGTGTATGATAATTCAACATATGAAGGAAATTCATTAAATTAGCCCTATTTTGATTCAAGCTGGTATTCACGGTGGGGCTATTGTACCACATTTTGCCTGGCATGTTTTCAAAGAAGGTAATCAAAAGCTCCTCATTTCTTCTGCTTATCATCCCAACTCTATTTTTATCAGATGCCTCTCCCTATTGTCATGGCAAGAGCAGACTGGAGTCCTGGTTCAATTTAGCAATACATGACCATAAATACATCAGCAGATTGAATTAGAAAGCGACATGCCAAAAGCGGCTTTCGCCTCTCCTTTTTGCATTCACACATCTGACTCAGGCGCAGATCTCTAATTGAAAAGCCTCAGCAGTGGATGAGGACCATATACATTATTACGAAGCGCGACGCCCTGTGCATGCTGATGAAGCGGGGAGCGCGCTAGCCCGGCGTTGGGCTGAGCACTTGCGCAGGTCGCTGGGTGCTGCACGTTATATTGCATAAAGCTGCTGCGGGCGCCTGCATGTGCAACGCTGGCGGAGTGAGACCCGACCCCCTCGTGCACTTGTTGTGTTCATAGGGCGGGATATTCCAGTGCCCACGCGAGCAGAACCGCAGTGAAGCCACCGGGATGTGGAGAGGGAGCAAATCAAGCGCCGGAGCGGCTGTGTGCGAAGTCCTGCGCCTAACTGATAAACTTAGAGCGTGATTAGCGGCCAGCCGGGCGAAACATCCCCCATGGGACCGCGGCTCCGGGTCCCCATCCCGAGGCAGGATGCGAGCCTCGCGCTGCCTATTCCCGGCGCTGGGACACGGGAGCGCCACGGAGCCAGGTAAGGGCGTCCCCGCTCCGGGGGGGCCGCTGCCACCTCCCTCCCTCCCTCGCTCCCTATTTCCCTCCCTTCCTCCCGCCCAGCTCTCAGCGGAGGGGGACAGGGTGGGTGGCCCCGGGGCTGTCCCCTCCCGCCGCCCTCCCCTGCATCCCGGGAGGGGGAGGCAGCATCGCCCGGGAGTCCCGGCCCTCCCGGGGGCGGCGGGGCCGGATCCCGGCTCCTGGCTCCCAGATCCCGGACGGCTCCCGGCTCCCCGAGCCCAGATCCGCACTCTGTTCCCCACTCCCACTTCCCCGCTCCTGTTTCTCCGCTCCCAGTTACCCACCTCCAATTCCCCTCTCCCGGCTCTCCGCTCCCGGTTCCCCCACCCTAGTTCCCTGCTCCCAGTTCCCCAGTCCCGGCGCCCCGCTCCCACTGCCCCGCGCCCGGCTCCCCCTTCTCATTTCCCTGTTCCCCGCTTCCTGCCGGCTCCGTCCCGCACTGTCCCGGCAGGCAGGACCCGCAGCGCGGCCAAGGCAGATGAGCGGCTCATTCCTCGCGCGGCAGAGGAGCCCTGGAGCTGGAGGTGATGCTGCTGGGGAGACAGGGCAGGGGTGGGAGAGGGGAGCCCTGTGTGATGGGGAGGTGGGCAGGGATGGGGACCAGTGAGGTGGGGGGATCTCGTGAGCACATCCCCATTTCTGAGGACCCCTTTGAGGCTCTGGAGTGTTTGGTCTTGTTTGCAGTCCTCTCAAGGCATCCTGAGTGCCTCCTTTTCCTCTCCATGGACTTTTGCAGCCAGGAGAGTGGAGTTACTGGATACTGGCTGGGACAGAGCAGGGAAAGGGACCTGCAGGTTGACTGGGGAGTGTGATGTTTCAAGCAGGACAATGTTATTAGTGCTGCTTTAAAACAGTCGCTGGAGAGAGAAGGAAGGTGCCTGTGCAAGGGATGCGCGGGGAGCAGGATCCCACATCCCGCCAGTTTGATGCTGGCACCATGATCCTGGAAGGCAGCAGATCCCTGAATCCTTCCCAGCCCGGCGCGGCTGGAGCTGGCAGCAGGATGCGCCTCTCTGATGGAAGAGAGCAGGGCAATGCAAGGGGGCAGGGGGGCTGCAGGATGCTCAGAGGAGGTGGGTGGTCAAGGGCAAAAAGCAGCCCGGGGAGTCACGGTCTGCTGGTCCGAGCAGCATCCATGTGTCCCTGTCCCTTGCTGCCTGTCACTGCAGCTCCCAGGGACCCGGGCATGGCTTCTTCCCAGACCTTTTCACTAAAAAGCAAGGAAAAGAAACAAACAAAACCTCCGCTCTGGCATTTTGACATTTCAGACTTGCGTTGGGGTAAAACACAGTCTTTTTATAGCGCTATGAGGGAGCAGAGCAGCAGGTCGCACCAGGGCGCAGGGATCTGCCTGCTCGCAGCCGCGTGCAGAGCTGCCCGGAGCGCTGCATCCGGAGCAGAGCCGGGGAACACGGCTCCGAGCCGGATACCCGGCACCCCGCTCCGACCAGGACCCTGCACGGCAAAGGGAGCTCTGGTGCCGCAGAGAGGAGCCGAGCTCCAGAGCAGATAACACTTCTGTGATCAAAATGCCCCTGGACTGAGCTTTGAGTCTGGAACATCCCTGAAATCTGTTCCTGTTTAGTGGATGAAGAGGAGAGAGGAGAGAAGTATTTTGCTAAAAGTCTCAGATTGCTCCAACAAACAGCAGGACTTGCTGTTTATTTATTTATTAAAACTGCACACTTTCCTGTGCAGGTACAAGTGCGGAGGTGTCAGGCTGCACACTTTATTTTCTGCCTGAAGTTGTTCAAATCAGTGGATTTGGGAGCAAAACCAGGAGCATGTGGGGTGTATGACTGTGTGCCAGTACCAGCTCCACCAAAGTGGGTAATCTTTGGCCAGGACAAGGTCTGAAATTTGTTTGGAGGAAGTAGTATATAGCAAATATTTGCCAAAAGCACGAGTGTGTTATGGGCTGTTTGTTTGCAAACTGAAAATAGGACCAAGTCATCAGGTAATGTATCCACAAGGTGCTCTAGGAAACCCTGGGCTGGCCACAGTTGGCAGGTAAGAGAGTGTTTGCCAGCTTGAAACGCAATTCCTGGAGATTTTGATAGTGTTTAGAGTGGCTCAGCTTTGACCCCAGCTGATCAGGGTCCAGCACTCGCAAAGCTAGTCGAAGCAGAAGCACTTTGTGTAGGAAAGTTTCTCTGTTATGTCTTCTGGAGAGAAAAATCAATGACCCCCGTTCTTTAGGAGTGAAAAAGCTCACCTTGAAAAATAGCAAATGACAGATTGCAATGGGGAGGAAGTTCTCTTTCCTTTTGCTTTCTTCCCTCAGGCAGCAGGATAGGGAGCGGGGAGAGAAAAATGCTATTTTTTTTTCCTTCCTAATCAATTTGGCCTATGAAATACTGAGCTTGCGAGGCTGCCGTGCAAATACTGATTTAGTAGATGCCTTTTATCGCTGTAGGAAGCTGGAGCAGGTGCTGGTGCGATGCTCCCCTCCCAGGGATGCTCCCTCCCAAGGATGGAGCCTTGGGGCTAACCCAGGTCCCAGCAGCTCCCCTGGCATCTCCCTGTTGTCCCCCGAGACAGGCACCCTGCAAGGAGCATTCAATATTTCTTGGCTATTTATCTGGGTGTTTTTCTTCCCATTGGTCCTAAGGCTATCTGTTTTAAAGGCAGTTTTGCGTAGATTGGCATTTTCTCTCTTACTGCTAGTCAGGCTGCACCTGGAAGCAGTAATCTACCTTTCTGTTACTGTAATCATCTTCACAGTAATTGCATTCAATGCTGCATAAGACACAGTTATGACTCCAGGCAGCAAGATCATACCCTATTGCACAAAATTAAGTTGCTTTTCATGCAATTCTTTCTCGATCCCGGCTATGCCCAGCTCTTACCCTTTAGCATTGCACTTTGCAGAGTTATTTTGCTGTTGTAACCACAACTGTGAGTAATTTCAGCCTCGATCTGCCTGGAAAGCTTTAAGGTTTCTTCTCCCTTGTGAATGCTTGGCACTAATGGGCTGCTTTGCACCCACCAAAATCATGTTTGCTGTGGAGACTGAGTCTAACCACTCGGTCCTGAGCATCGTGGTCTGCACCAAGACATCTCTGCCTTTTCTTCTCTCCATTTCCTTAGACACAGGCACGGGCAGTCAAGTTTGCTCAGCTGCAACCAATGCCTGTTTTTCCAGGGTGATGCTCAGCAAAGGCAGAGCTGGAAGTTCTACCAGTACTTACTTTGGATTGGTGTCCTTAGCTCCATCCTCCTTTTGGGATTGTGTATTTTAAGCAGCCAGCACACAGCGTATGAAATATCTCAGTGTGATGTCTCTAAGACTAAACAGCCAAAGGGAAAAAAAATCTGGAAGAGTGAAAGGCCCCTGAAGGTGGTGTTTTATTAATCTATTAATTAAGGGTACCAAAACAAATATCAAATGGTACCAAAACATATCTCTTAGCACGTCTTAATTATACGCAGTTATCCCTTGTTGAAGATCATGGTCATTAACTGCTGTAGTGGCAATAGAGCAGTACAAGATATTCAGACAAAATTGTTCCGATGATGGGTAAGGAGATCAGCTCGATAGAGGAAATTCGTCTTTGCTAGCCACAGGCTGCCAGCAAAACATGCTCTTGCAGCTGCTCGTTTTTGTTGTTGCCACGCTCTAATGAAGACAGGAATATCAGTGGCTGCAAGGCAAAGGCAATGTGGTTTAAATGGCTTAGTGGATAAGGCTGATTTGGGACTTTGGAGACCTGGGCTCAATTTGCAGGACAGGATAACTCTAAGCTCCTCATGGCCCCAGTCGTTGTATGGGACATTGAGGTGACGGCAGCTCCTTTCCCATGCTGCCAACCAGCTCCCACCCATTGGAAAGATTAAGGATTTCTCATGATAGACTTACCAATGCATTTCCCTCCGACTCTTCCTGGAACTATAGAAAGATGCTCAGATCATCAAATGGAACACAGTTCACCAAGAATAAGGACTAATGCTCTCAGGAAACCAAGAGAAGAACCCCAAAATGCCCCCCAAAAAATCAGACCAGCATACTGCTGAGGTACCACTACTCCCTGAAGACACCACTGCAGGAGGAGCAGACCATGGAGGGTTCTATTAACCCCCTTTTTATTAATATAAGGGGGTAATTAATATATTTATATATTAGTAATATCCATATTATTAATATATATTAATAAAAGGGATACCAATAATATAATTAATATATTGTTATTAAAAAGCTATTCCTGTCTTGGAAGGGCTTCCCTCAGAACCCTCTTCCAATGCATGGGGATACCAGCAACAGGAGGTAGGAGGACCCTGAGGCCCTTGCAAGGAGGAGATTCGTACAGCAGGAGATGTTCAGGGCAAGAGGGAATTTGAGGGCACCCAGCCATCACAGAGAGACTCCTCTTCCTCACTGCCCTTCCCAAGGCTCCATTCTAAACCCGGGAGAAGAAGTAAGAGGCTGAAAACATTTATTCTGGTATTTCTCCAAGTGCCACTTCAAGAGTATGTAATGCCTGTACTTTGGGGAGAAAGGAGCTAGCTTTAAAGGACGAAGAGACACCCTCATTCCTTTCAAGTGCGGGCTGGGAAGCAGCACGCCGCTGCAGCTCCTGACCTCCTCTCGGCTGAGTGACGGCACTGGCACAATTTCTGCAGGCCTGAACAAAACATTTGGGGTTTTTTTTTGACCCGAATGGGACATTGTTTGGCTCAGTGTGGCCTGTTCTAGCTGAAGTTTCTTCCATCCTCTTGGCTGATACCTCTCCCTGCAAGATACTATTAGGGGCTGCAATGTCCCACCGTGGTCCTTGCAGCCTACCGATGACTACCCATGTAAACCCAAACCAAGGCTTAGCTTATTCCCAACCTGCAGGTCCCCTCTGCCTGTTTTTCCTCTCCATCTGCAGCATTTGCGAGAGCTATAGCAGCTTTCTCAGCTTTGCTATCCCCACTACCCTGGATTTCTAACTTCTCTGGTACATCTCCTCCCAGCCCCGGAGCTACATGTGAGACACCTACTCCCCATCTGCACACTTCCAAATCTGAGCAGTTTATTTCTGAATACTACTGGTAGCTGGGGGAGTTTCTGCTCTCACCCACTGCATTTTTCTCACCCCCCTTGGAGACAAATAGGCTTTTGCATGTTCATATAATACTGTATTTTTTTTTTTTGCCTGAAGTCATGGATACAGCATGGGCTGGCTGTTTTTGCCACAACATTATATTCCCATTTGTGGAATGGACACCTAATCATCACGCTGTGAGAGCAAGATGTCCTGGAGCATCTTCACCTGAAGAGCTGCCTAGATCTGACAGGGATCTCGGGCCAGGCTGGAATTGTGTATTTCTACTTCTCTAAAGCAAAAATCTTTACACACACTTAGGACTTGTTGAGGGAAAGAACAAATTAATAAGTACCCACATGAATTAGATGTGCCACAGAGACAAAGCTTTGCAAACTGCAACCCTTTCCAGGCTACCAAATAAGCACATCCCCTGAGCTGATCGGTTCAGCTCTCCTCGCCCAGGGAGGATACCTGCTGCACTGCAGATTTAGGGCAGAAGAAAGGCATTTCTCAGATAAAAAGCTCACTTTGGGGTGGGAGGAGAGGGATTCAGGAATGTAAGGACAATCTGGAGAGAGGGAAAAGAAACAGTCTGTTCCTCTCTGTCGCAGACTTCTTGTGCCTGTGTGTGCGTGGATGGTGCAGTGGAGAAATGTTCTCGGATATGGTCATTTCCACCTCGGAGTGCATTGATTTTTTCCTAGGGTTTTGTTGGTCGTTACGGAGGGTTTGTTTCCCAACCTGCGCAGCGGCCGGTGCTCTCCAGGGGTTTGCAGGTGGCCTGCCAGGCTGCAAATGGCATTTGAATGCACCAGCCCAGACAGCTCTTATGTAAACAAGGAGACCTGTGAAACACTGCAGTGGAGCTTCGGGTGCAAAAAAACAGGGATTATGTTTGGATTAAAAAAGAGTGGGGTGGCTGAGTCAGTCCAGACTACGCAGACTTGTATCAAGCCCAAGTTAAAATCTCTCATCACTCACCACAAAGCTGCACTTTCTTATTTGTATCCAGAATTGATCCCTAACCTGTTTTCCTTTGTCAATTGTTTAAAATTTTAATTTATTTTAAATGGCTGTCTATGTAAGCTGAATATGACCCTTGCTCCTTGATTTCAGGAGAGAGGAAAAGTTTGGTGAGATGGGCTGAAGAATGAGAGACAGTCGAATAGTTTTCTTGCCAAAAGGCACAGGAATTAATATACAGGAATTAATTAATTCTCACCAACTCTCCTCAGAAAGGACCGGTCTTGTTACCAACAGGCTTTAGATCCAGAAGGACCAAATTCCAGGGCTTTCAAACATTTAGTCTCTCTCCAGCTTTGAAGCCTGATGGCCGGTTGTGCAGCCCCCCATGTCCACGGCTGCATCCAGCCTCCTACCCCATCACCTAGAGCTGCTTAAAATTCACCCAAAACATTGCACCCCAGCGTGGGCAATTGGGCTCCATCAGCATGAGATTCCTTTGCTAAGACTTTAATCTTATCACATATACTAACAATGTAACTCAAACACAGTTTCTGGCTATAGATAGAAATATATAAAATTATATGATTTGTAAATCTTGGTCTACTTCAAATTCAGTATTTTTTTCTCCTCCCCCCTTTTTTTTTCCTTCTTTCTAGGAACAAGATGCTCATGAAGTTTAATCTCTCTTGACCTTAAAGGAAAAACTGTAGAATGAAAAGCATGGATCCTTTATATTTTTCCAGCACATTTAGCATGGAAGCGAGTTCCAATGAAGTAAATTCTTCGCTGCTGACAAATACGACAGAGAACGGGACACTCTCCGAGCTCCCCACGTTCAAATACATCCACAAAGTCCTGATTCCCATTTTTTACCTCCTTGTATGCGCAGTTGGACTCAGTGGCAACACGTTGGTCATTTACGTGGTTTTGCGTTACGCCAAGATGAAGACTGTCACCAACATCTACATCTTGAACTTGGCCGTTGCCGACGTGCTCTTCATGCTGGGCTTGCCGTTCCTGGCTACCCAGAACGCCATCTCCTATTGGCCTTTTGGCTCTTTCTTGTGCAGGCTGGTTATGACCGTGGATGGCATTAACCAGTTCACTAGCATCTTCTGTTTGACTGTGATGAGCATGGACCGTTACCTGGCGGTCGTTCACCCCATCAAATCCACCAAGTGGCGACGTCCCAGGGTGGCCAAGCTAATCAGCACAACGGTCTGGACTTTCTCCTTCTTGGTGGTGCTTCCAGTCATCATCTTTTCGGATGTGCAGGACGTCTTGCAGACCTGCAACATGAACTGGCCTGATCCCGTCAACATCTGGTCAGCAGCGTTCATCATTTACACATCAGTCCTGGGCTTTTTTGGCCCTTTGCTGGTGATCTGCCTTTGCTACCTGCTGATCGTGATTAAAGTCAAGTCTTCGGGGATCCGCGTTGGGTCTACGAGACGCAGGAGATCAGAGAGGAAGGTGACCAGGATGGTGGTGATCATTGTGGTGGTCTTCGTGCTTTGCTGGCTCCCATTTTACACGATGAACATCGTCAATTTGATATTTATACTGCCAGAAGACCCTGTGCTGGTAGGGGTGTACTTCTTTGTGGTGGTCCTGTCGTATGCAAACAGCTGTGCCAACCCCATTCTTTATGGATTTCTTTCTGACAACTTCAAGCAGAGTTTTCAGAAAGTGCTTTGCCTCCGGAAGGGCAATGGCATAGAGGATGGCGACCCCGTTGAACACAGGCAAGAGAACAGCAGTCGCCTGCAAGAGTCAATGCTAACCCAGAGAAATATCGAGATCAATGGACACATGCAGACTAGTAAGGTGTAAGGGTAGAGCCTGGGCATGCGAAGCATTTGTAGAACGGGAGACTTTAGAATCTTGAAGGGAAGATGAAATCTTAGCAAAGTTAAATCTGGAGACCCACAAGCTAAAACAAATGTACATAGACTTCTCTTCGCTCCCCTCCCTTCCCCAGCTAAAAGTGTTGCAGGCTGTACTGGGTTGTGTGAAGTTATTATGACATTTCAGCAAGGCCATCAGAAGTGTGTTAGCGCTTCCCGTACTCTAGAGAACTGATTTACTGGTACGCACTGCTTGCTTTGTAGTGCTCCAGTAATGCAAAAAACCACTAAACCTCTTCTAACTACCTTGTTAAGCTGAGCTTATGGCTGCTTTGCACTGCCAGGATCAGCTCAGAGCAGAAAACAGCTCAGAAAAATTGACTAAAAATATATTTTTGAAAGTCTCTAAGGGGTCTCTTAAAAGAAAAACACTTTCTCTTAAGAGGAAGATTTAGAAAAAGAAAAGAGAAAAGGCCACAGCACTGATCTTGGAATTATGTATAAGCCATGGCTTTACAGTGCTGTGTAATCCATTTACATTGTGTTATTGTCATTAGCCCGTGTAAGAGACTCAGAGCATTCAGGAATCATTCAAATGGAAGGAGAAAGAATAAAAGCAAGGCTATAAAAAGATGTTGACAGGACCCATTGTATTCCTCACACTTTTACATTCCAAACCAAGCCGCATCTCCAATGTAATGTAACCACTTTCCTCTTATGTAAGTGACGATGATTGTGAAGTCTGGAAAGCTGTCGTGTGTGTCTATTGGTTCTGAATGTAAGTACGGACATGAATTTAACCTGTATGCACAGAAATTAAAACAAGTCCAATATCCTTTTGACTGCCACTTTCATCGCAGCTCTGGGCACTGCCACACACCGCACTAAACAGATGCAGATCCAACTTCATCCTCACCAGAGGTGCAATATAGGTTAGTTTTGTAGGATCGAATGCAGGACCCGTGGGGCACCATCCAGCTCGGGTCAGGAGAGTCATCTTGCCTTGTGGCACGTGTGACCTCCACAGATGGACATGACCAAGGCAAGACTAAATGACTGACACAAGAGCACATAGCAGAGCTGGGCTGGGATCAGCATCCAGGCTTGATTCATGCTCAGGATGATACAGCCCTAGCAGCAACATAAAGCAAGGAATCTTCATACATACATAGGAGCGAAACGACATAGAGGTTTGTTTCAATCCAAGCAGGATCTCCCATGTATTTCATTCTTGGAAATGGCTTCTTGCCCCTGCTGTCACCCACGTAGCTCAATGCCATGCACTTCACACAGTCCTTCTGCAAGGAAACTTCACCGCAGGCAACAGAAAGCAGGGCAGGAGGCACAAAAACAGAGGGAATCTCTGCTTGTCCTTCCAACCTTTCCTGACCTTCTATCGTGTCTCTGAGGGGATCCTCAGAGTCCTGGCACTACCAGTAAATATCAGCCTGACATTTGTACAGGCAAGGCAGATTATTCAAATTGCTCTAAACAAACCATGTTGCTGATATAGAACTTCCTTAGATTGCATCCCAGAGAAGGATGAAAGAAAGCAATTAGGGTAAATTTAGGTTTAAAATTATTGAAATCTGAGGGTGGGCAACCTTCCAAAGATGAGACATCGGGGAATTTTCCATGGAGGAGAAAGAGAAGCAGTAGCCAGCAGCTGCTGTCAGCACATGCCTATTAGTTTCAGACTAAGCATGCTCTGCTCACGTCCGTGAAGGAAGTGTCTCCAGAGCATTTTCAGCTTGTCACTGTGCTTTCCAGCATCCCAGTGTGGCCCCTGTCCAGCCAATAGTCCAGGCTAGAGCACAATTAGGTCCATCTTAGAGCACTGAACATTCTGTGACCAAGTACGACCAAAAAGGAGAAAACTAAAGTTACAAGAACCTATAGCATCAAACTATGTCAAAGGAAATGCCATAGATCAGTATCACAATCTCTGTATGTAGTCATAGATATGTGACTTGCTGAAAAACAAGTGACCTGCCACTAGCAGAACTGTGAGGAGAAAATAAAGCCATGCCCATATGTCTTGTTATTAGGCCTTTTAACAAGCTAAAGCTAACCCTGCAGGTATCTATCTTTCCATCAGCCCTAACAGATAAGTCCTTCTGGGGATTTGTGATGATATCTGAGATATTGTCAATTGACTCCTACTGGGAAAAAACACAGGATTTTGGTCACTAACATATATTCTGGTCTAACATGTCTGGATCCCACGTGCCTTCACGCCTGGCACACATGTTCTCCAAAAACAAGAGTCCATTAGACACGATAAGAGACATCCATGTGCCAAATCCAGGCTAAATCCCTGTCCCTGCTGAGGCCATCAGCAGGTACCTTGATGCTCCTCACAGCAGCAGTGCTGTAACCCACCCTGCACACACCTGCGCTGCTCAGAATCACACTGCACCAGTCTTCACATTGATTAATTAAGTCATGCAATATCTATTATTTCCAGAATTATCAGGCTATTCCAGGCATAAATCAAGTCTCTTATCAATTCTTGAGACATGGGGAGTAATTAGTGCAGGTCTTTATGCCATCTCTGCCAATTCCATCTGCCTCCAGATGATTAGCTGGAAGTTCTTCTCCAGTGACAGAATTAGAAAACCCATTTTATTTCCCAAATCACTTTGCAAGCAGCAGTAATAATTAATGCTCTCACAGAGGGATGGGGTCCCGAATACACAGAACCCGTAGCCTGCCCTGCAGAGGTGCAGGGAGGCAGGATGCAATCAACGTGTGCTGCTCAGTGCATCCGTGTCGTCCTTCATCCATCACCAGCCTCAGGAAGAGCTGAGTTCTTCTGCCTGGGGAAGCTGCGCAGAATAAAGAAGACTCTGCCTAAGTCACTCCCCGCTGGTAACTCCCTTTCTATGTCTATAAAAGTAGTGATAACGGTGCATTACACCATTTAAGGCAGAAAGCAAGCATGGAATAAAAGGCTTTTAATTTATTGTGTCATCCCAAAGCACTTAGAGCCGTGCAAAGATCAGAGCTGCTCTTTTCTGCTGCATCAACCTTGCAGTGCAGGGAGAGGGACAACTTGCAAGGGGTGAGAAGATAAGGGCATCGCTGGCTGTCCTCGTGGTCCTATTCCTTAAGGCCACCTGAGAGAAGGGCTGTCTGAGCACCTCGGTGCTCATTTCCCTTGAAGCAGGACATCCTATAGACCAGGAACCAGGAGTCCCCCAGGGACCTTGGCATGCCTGGGGCCATCGGCAGCTCTTCCATTATCAAAGAGTGGTTACAAATTAAAGAACAGCAGTCTCACTCTTGTCCTTTTATATTAAAACAAAAGAAGAGATTAAGAAATATTATGAGAAACAGATGGAAGAACAAACACCAAAACAAAGGGGGGAAAAAAACCCTCTTTGGTGGAACAGAAAAACTGAAGAATACCCACAAGGGAATTACATTGACATTAGAGTAATAATTGGCCGAGTTGAAATATCAATGATTTCTAACTCATACTTTCTCTTCAGGGAAAAGACTCATACTCATTTCAGACTATTCTGGGAGCTAAAGAGGTGTGACAAATGAAGATCCAGAGTTTTATTGTCTGTGCAGTATCAGGAGATACCAGCGCAACTATAATGTGGTGCATTAGGGATCATCTGTTTTTCTTTCCATGATGATTTTATAACACACCGGAAAGGAAAGCCAATGGTGGTTCATGCCAAGGCTCTTTATAAACATTAATATTGTGCTAACACAAGCATCATCTTTTACCATAGAGGAAGAGTTGAGTGTAAACTACAAGCCCTTTGTGTACCCAGATGAATTTCCAATATTTCTTTCTCCGAATGCATGTCAGGTCAGCTTATACTGTGCAAAATTACCCTGTACTAGTGACCTAACACGTTCTTTTCTTCAGGCTTCTATTAAAGAACTTGACTTCGCTTTCCTTTGTCTGCATTCTGCAAAGAGTTTGCAATTTCTGCACTGAGTAAAACAACCCCAAACCTCTGAATATTTTCAGAGACCTGAAAAGCCTTTTTTTTCCAAGTAATTGGAAAAATTCCACAGTTTCCCACCGCTCTCTGGAACGCGGAGGCTGCGGCGCGCTGGCCCTTCCCTGCATCTCTCCAGCGGAGCCCGGAGCGTTGCCTCACATCAAGGCAGAGAAGAAGGGGAGGAAATCAGCGTTGGTTTCAGCGTGAAATCGGATTTGCGGGGCCGCATGACGGGGCGCACTTTCCCAATCACCTGGGTTTTGTCAATGGCCCATTTGATGCTCCTGCTGCGAGTGAGGATCAGAGAAACAGGGAAGATGCTGCAGGGCATGAGCCGCCTGCCAACCACACTAGTGATCTGCTCGCCTTTGATTTCAGGGGAGACAAAGCACCGAAGAACAACCCGATGCAAAAAATGGCACCAGGAAGGGCAGAAACCCACAAGTGCCTTTATTTCTTTCTGATTCCTTGCCTTGATTGGCAGCAGAGGAAGGCCTGGCTTCTATTAAATTTACCATTAAAAAAAAAAAAAAAAAGCACTTTAAAAATGTGTGCAGCACTTATCCAGAAGATTGAAAAAGTCTTTTCATTAGGCTAATGACTGATTTGTGTTATAATTAAAAAAAAATCAAAACTAATTTTATTTACTAAGCAGACACCAATGGTCACGCTCCGGCGCATGAATAAATAACATTTCAGAAGGAGTATTTGTTTTGCAAAAACATTTAATTGAATGCAGCATATTCCTATAAAAGCATCAGAACTAATGAGCTCAGGATGACTCTGCTGTCACGCGCCGCGGTGAAGAAAGGAGAGGTTTGGGTTTACAATCCCACTTCGCATCCAGAGGAAGGACCCCGAAGCTTTGTCAGATGCCAGGCGGATTGGGGGCTCCAAAGTTTTCCATGGGCAGGATTAATCCAGCACTTCCCTTCTCCCACCTATCCGACACTGCGGAGATATCGTCTAAAACAGCCTGCACATCGTGCACGTTCGGTGCCTGCTGGCACTGAGTTCACATCTGTTTTGCTGATGTCCTGATGGAATGAAAATTGCTTTCTTTCTTTTTGAGGAAGAAAAGCTCTGATGCATTAATTTTGTGTCTCTCCGAGATTAAAATCTCCTTTCCTTATTCAGGTGGCTTTTTTTGCTGTAAAAGCTCTGCTAGAGGGACAATCAGGTGGCTCTCATCAGCAATGCATCTACAGCGGCTCTGGGCACCGGTGCCTCATTGGGATAAATCTGGGAGGAAATTAGGTTTCAGGACTGCAGAATTGAACGGATCATGGCTGAATTGCAGGGATCACGGGTGAATTGCATGGATTTAGGGTCCCTGTGGCACATCCATGTGCCATCCATCAGTGGCACTGAGCCATGCCAAGCAGTGTCCCCACGAACCCCCCGAGTGCTCGGTGTCACTAATGCCAGCTTTGCTCAATGTGCCATGTCTCGGATATCCATTGGCCAAAAGGAAGACCTGGAGCTCCTAGGGATTATGTACGTGTTGGAGGGAGAGTCTCGGAATCACGCTCTCATTTCCCAGGGAGAATGTGGGAGATTTGTACTCAGTGATAGAAGAGGAGGGATGAGAGGTGAGTGAGTAAAGCCTCAGGAAATTACATCTTGGAGCCACTCGAAGGAGCATCAAAGCACAGAGCACAAAGCAGCATCCAGAGCCAGGAATGAGACCTGGGCGGCAGGGTCTGCGTGGGAGCTCTGCAGGCACCAGCCTCCCCCTTCATATAAGCTCAGGCTTATCTCTCTGCTGTGTTTGGTCGCGTTCAGCCTAGTTTGCAATTTCCCTTCCTACCCTGGTGCTGCTGGCGCATTTCCTGCCCTCCGAGCAGACATACGTGTCCGGGGTGCTGCTGTGCATCTCCCGCTGCGAGGGCGCCTCTGGAATTCCTCAAAAGTGCTAAGCCCTGGAATTAACATTAACGAGGAAAATGAATCCTTCCTCCCTCCCCATAACCCGCTATACAGCCTGGCTTTATAGTGTTTCATATTAGTGTTAACACAACTTCTACTCTTCAACAGTCTGTTTGAGGTCCTGTCACCATCCCTAGGACTAAGATAGCTCTGTCCAACTGGGCCATAACACCCAAGACCCACAGCAGCTGAGCAGCATTTTCCAGGTTATACCAATGACCGGTTTCAAAAGAGCCAGAGGACGGAGTCTATCAGGCCCCTATAACCAACTGGGTCTTATCTAAATAGTATTGACCGATTTTACTCTCTGCTGACTGCTAATGACTGCCAAAGAGATGACTGTGCTTTGAAAATACAGCCAGGATTGTAAAGTGACAGCGTGATCTATGAGAAACAAGTCCCCTCTGTCGCGAACACAACATTAAAGAGGCGGGGAAGAGTTTCTGCCAAATTCTCTTTATATACATTAACAAAGAAGTGGGCACGTTTCGAGTTTCCCCGAGCGCCAGGTCTCTGCTTAACCTGGCCGGGCAGAACAGCTCCCAGTTCAGTGCCAGGAGGACACTTCCCTCTACACCATCCCCTCTGCCTTCCCCACATTCCTTTCCCTTTTTTTCCCCCCTAATCATGGAACAGAAGAGCAGATATCTCTTTTCCTTGGCCACACTTAACCATAGCGCCCTGCGCCCCAGTGCTCCCCAGTGCAGCGCAGAGGACATTTGTATGCAGCCCTTCTCGCAGCCCTGCTCCGCGCAGCCTCTCGCTCCACCGCAGGCAAGATTTATGCTCGGAAAGATGATGAGAAGGGGCACGTTATTAATCATGAAATCCATCGCCTATCCAGAGGAGCTGATGGAAGAGGACCCCAGAGGTGCTAATGCTCTATTTGCAGCTCCAGAGCTCAGCCCTGGGAGCAGGGTGAGGTGGCCGTGCTGCGTGTGCAAGAACCAGCATGCAAAGAAGGTGCAAGTGCCCGAGATATATCATCTATATATCTATATATCTATATATATCCGTGTATATATATATACACACAGAGATATACATATATATAATGAAGAAGATATATATACACATACATACATACAAATATATATATACACACCTTATCTTCTCCAGGTTTAGCAATTGATAAATCACGACAACACACCAGCGCAGCTCTTGCCTTGCACGGGATTATGTCAGGCAGTCACTCGCTCCTCTACTCCTTTTTTTAACCACTTTTTCTGAATATTTTCCTGTTTTCTTTCTCTTTTGATGGTGCACTCGTGTTTGGCCAAGCGATCAAAGCGGGCGCAGGCAGTGCATGCTGAATTAAGCTCTGTCCTCAGGCCACGTCCGTGCAAATCGAGAGCAGCAGGGAAACTCTCTTGGACTTTCATGGAGGCAGCTGAGGAGAGCGTGGCTCGAGCTCGGTGATGGGCAGCAGATCACAGGAATTTTAGTAAATTAGTAAAAAGTTCTTTGCTTTTGTGAGCAGTAGGACTCATGGTTTATCATGAAGCTGGATGCAAAACCGACTCAGAACTGGATGGGTAAATATGGATGGGACTATTCTGTGGCACTTTAACTCCTAGAGGCCACGCGACTCCATCCAGGAGATGCAATGGGAAAGGATGGGAGTGTGAATTGATCTCACCCAAGGATATCTCGCTATTTACAGCCTAAATCAGCCCTTGTGCAAATCCAGCCCTGCAAGGATGGGACAAGGACTTGGCTGTCCTTGACAGCGAGTTTACATTTCTGGTCCATGTTGGTGTCACTACTGATTCCCAGCAGCAAAAGGCTGATATCAATGAAAATCCAGCTACATTTATTGCTATTGCACCTGCAGCAAGGCTGGTGCTGCTTGTTGCTCAGAGCTGCACAAGCCCAGAGGGGCACATGGAGCTGGGATGTCCCAGGGGAACGGAGCGGTCTGGGTGCCCAGGCGTAACGAAAGCACCCTGCCTTCACCTGGAAAACATGGAAATAGGGAGGCAGGCTGGGCGGGAAGGTGGAGGGGCAGGCAGCAGGGCTCTTGTGCTCACTTCTCACCTCCTTCTTCGTGCATCTCTGCACGGCTTGCAGTTAGTATCAGTAACTTCCATCAGCTCATTCTGCATGGGCAGAGTTCATAACAAGAAATGTCTCAAGCTTGTAGATAATTAAATAATAATAATAATAATTAATAATAATAAAAGCTGAAAGATACCCAAGCCAGTTGATTTCTCCTGTGTCTGGGGGTGCAGTGCGGGCAGCAGCAGCAACGCTTGACTGATGGAGACAGGGTGGGATTAGATGCTTGCAGACGGGAGCCGCATGGCAGCCCTTGGGTTTTGGGGTGGGTTTGGGTCCCTGCAGCCTGTAGCTGCCAGGGGATTCACCCACCACCTCTCCTGCCCTGATTTATGAATTCGGTCAGGAACAGCTCCTGCCTCGGCAAGGAAAGGGGCTTTAACAAATGAAGATGTATCGGGGGAAACAGTTAACAGCTGCCATTGTACCGAGACCGCAAAGACGATTTGTCTCCTTCCTCCGGGGAATTCGATCATATTTGGAGTTAGCCAGGCAAGGTTGGCTTTGAAGGGAATAGAGAGACACCTAGAAAAGAAGTTTATAAAACTGGGGGTAATGGTTCCTAGGGCTGCCTGGGGCAGGATGCGGCCCCGGAGCCCTCGCAGCCGTCTAGGGCCGCCCAGGAGCCCTGATGTGTTTGCAGAGATTAAGCTCACCCTGGAGATGAGATACGCTCCATCTGCTGTAATGGAGAGCAGGGGGAAAAAAGCGTTTATTGCCCCTTTTAATTTTTTTTTCTTCCAACAGCTTGGGGAAATATAAGCCCATTTCCCTATGGCACAGCCTTTCCCACACCAGCTTTGCAGCTGATGCGACTTGCTCTTGCTGGGAGGACGCCCGTCCTTCCCTTCTCCTCATGATGGAAACTGCCTCCCAGCCGCTGATTCACTTCCAGCCCTGTTTCCTCCAGTCCCAAGTCAGCATTAATCTTAATTATGTTTCAGCTAACAAGCCTCTAAGAGTTTATTAAACAGGCTTTTGTGTTCCCTAATTGAAAACCTCAACGCAAAGCGTTTTGGTCCTGCTCCCGACTTTCACGCTGCTTGACAAATTGCTCCAAGAGGCGGGTGCTGGGGAGAGGGAAGGGGCTCGTAGCTGCTGGAGAACTGAAGGGAGCGAGCAGGGAAGCTGCATTTAAATGCAACAGTCTTTGGAAGGGGGCAGTGCCTGATGGAGATGCCTCCTGCACCGGGTTCAGTGCTGCAGAGCCTGTAGCCCCCTGCACCGGGGCTGCATCTCATGGGGGAGCAGTGGTGCCTTAAACACCACAGGGCACCCAGGGGTGCCCCATCCTGCTCTCCCTTGCTGCTTTTTCTGCAAAATCCATGCCTTTTTTTTTTCCTCTTTTCCTCTTTTGCTTTAGCCTCAGCTCATCTTACTCCCGCTGCATCGTTCCTGTCCCTTGTGGAGACCTGGAGCCCTGTCTTGAGCCCAAGTCTTCACCCTACCCTGGTTTCCTTGTCCGGGGAAACAGCACCAGCTACTGTCATCTGGTCATTGTGCCATAAATTACCAGAGACTGCAAAAAAAAAGAGGGTCTGAAAAGGCAAAAAACTGCTCCCCTTTGGGAATAGGGGTCAGCCCTCCCCACCCACCCCCTCACTGCCATCACCCCCCATTCCGGGCAGGATTAGGACCCTGGGTGCCAGGAAATGGATGTTCCCAGGGGGAAGACAGCCCGCCTGCCAACAGCTTTTTTGTAGATAATATCGCAATGCATCATATTTAATGAGCGAATTTAGGAAAGCTTTCAATGCAGCCACTTTCAGATAAGACAGCTAAATGACCTTTCTAGCAAACAACTGTTTGAGGACATCATTTCATCACAAATGCCTGGTCCTAGAGGGGGGAGAACAGCACAGGCTGTGCTCAGCACGGGGTCTCAACACGGACCCCATGCCCAGGCAGAGCTGAGGCTCTGATTTAAATCCCAATGGGCTCTAAGGCATCACTGCCTCATGCCAGTGTAAATCTGGAAGCTCTTGCCTTGGCCCATGGCTTGCTCCCCAGGAACTTCTGCTCCCAGGTCTTGTCCTGGTTCTGCAGAGCATCCTGGCGATGCCTGTGGAGCATCCTGACCTCCTCCTTTCCTTGGGTCCTTCCACGAGGCCAACATCCCACCCGCAGACAGGGTTTCCCCAGAGCCAGGCAGGCTCATGGCATCCTCGGACACATTTCATCTATAAGTGTCACAGATACAAAAACTGAGAAAAAAATCTGCTCTCTCTGCCAGCCAGAAAGGAAAAGACCAAAGAGACACTCCCCAGTATATATATTTTTATATATGTACTATATGTAAAAGGTCTCTAAACGTCAGAGCCTGAGTGACACTTTTAATACCTCGGCAGACAATTCCACAAATTACAACCTCCCATTCAGCTCTAAATGCTCCTTTCTGGGCCCACCACTTGATCCATTAAAGCACAGCAAATGCCAGCTCTCCTGCCGCGCTGCTATGAGCAAACACTGGCACACAGAGCAAATCCTGCCTCTGCCCGCGGGACCCTGCCCGCCCGGCAAAGCCTGCTGGCTCAGGGCCCTGTCTGTGCAAGCCCCAGGTATGAATATTCATAGGGATTCATGTCGGCACTTCATCAACACATCCTCACTCGCTGGACGAGGAGGGGCTTTGCTGGGGACACATGCAAAAGGAAAACAGCACTGAAAGGAGATAAAGGGCTATTTTTCGTAAATATATCACTTTTTCTTCTAATAAATACAGGCATAAATGAGAGGAAAATTCACGCACTCACTATGTACAAGTGTTGCGTGCAGAATGCACTAACTCCAACAGCAGCTTCTTGTTGGCTATTCCAAGGGGGTCAGGAATGACCTGGGAATTAAATTGCTCAGAGGTCCCGTGCAGCCCCTTGGCTTTCCATTGACTTCACTGGCCTCAGGGTTTCTCTCTGGGAGCTAACCTGACTCAGGGCCTTGGGCAGGAGTATTTGCAGAGCCCAACAATTTACGCTGGAGTAAGAGCAGAGCCAACAACAGCATTTTAATCCTTCCCTCTTTGAGCAGTGACTCAATGCAGTTTCAGTGCAGAAATCAATACTGTTTTTGCACACCGTGATGCCAACCTCCCCGTGACCATCTGTTGAAACCAGCTCCAGGCACTGCGTGCTCCCCAGATCCACACTGCAATGAAATGGCCTTGCCAATGAGGACACCCCAGGCTGCCTTCATCCCATGAGCTGCCAAGTGCAATTCATGGTCTTCACCTCATCCTTCCAGCTCTGCTTCCCACCGCAGTCCAAAGCAAGGCGAGAGGTGGCTCATTTTGCCCCCCTGGGGTCTGTTCCCCAAAGGGCTTATCCAGCCTCACCGCCCTGGTCACCCTGAACATCTCCATCTGTCACCTCAAGCGACACTTGTTTCCACATCACACTTATTCCTGGACATTGCTGTGTATTTTGAATATCTCCTTCTAAATCCAGCCTTGTTGCTATGAGATGGGTGATGCTCTGGGGTTTCTGTGTTCTCTCTCTCTTCCCAGCTCTAATCTTGTAACACTTAATCCTCCCTATCTCTTCATCTTTCCCTGAAAAGTCACTGAAGGTGAAAGCTTTCTCAGCTTGCTCTCTTGCCATCTACACTCTGGGCCTTGTGGCCTTTGATCCAGGCTTCTGAGCTCAAGCGATGAGTTATCTCAAGCCTAATTTGTGTCCTTTCCCTCGGACTGTTCCCTCCAAAGCTGCAGTAGTGCTTGGGTTTTCTCAGCACGGGTGATATCAGAGCAGTGCTGCTGGAAGCAGCGGGTCTGCAGGAGCTGCGTGATGCTGCTTGCGGCTCTGTGGGGTGAGCTGAGGCCACCAGGACCATTCGAACCTGCATTCAGCTCCAGCATCTTGTGCTGCTACTGCGGTGCCAGCACTGGCACAACCCGCCGTGATCCAGGGTCCGGGCATCACTGTCACCTTGGGTGTCTCGTACACCTCCGTGCAGCCGGGATGTGCCTGGAGCAGCATCCTGAGGTGCAAAATGGGAGTTTTGCAAAACATTGCTCATGCACCTAGTGTTGGGTCAGAGAGCAGAGCCTCGATCCCGGAGCATCCACCCTGGCTCCCCCTTCCTCAGCGCCCCTGGGTGGGTGGCAGCCCTTGGCCGTGACCATGATTTTGCATGTGATGCACGCGCTTATTCCCTGCAACCCCCCGCTCCAGACAAGCGGGACGAGCCCCGGCCCGCGCCCCGGGACAGACGACAGCAGCTCGGGGGACGGGGGGCGTTAATTGGGCAGCTTCCCGCATTAACGCGCCCGCCCCGCGCTGTCACCCGCGCGAACCGGTCCCATCTGCCGGTGACAGACACGGCGCGTGACGGGGCGGGCAGCGCCAGGGCTCCCTGGCACTTCCCACCCGCTGCCCGCTCCGGCCGGCATCCCATGTTGCAGGGAGGCCACCTGGAATACATCGGTGCCGCGGGGTATTTGGATCCCTCCGGCGCCTCGTGCTGGGGAGTTTGCAAGTGCATCGCAGCGCTGGGGCTGGCAGCAGCCTCCGTGCAGACGGTTTCTGCACCCCTCCAAAGGACAAGCTCCTCACAAGCTCCTCGGAGGTAGCACCAGCCTTGCCCTCCTGCCCGCTCCGCAGTCTGGGATCCTCAGCTCCATCTGCAGAGTCTAATGCCTAGCGGCTAAAACGAGCAGAAATTCACTCTCAAATAGGTCCATTTAGGTGGAATCCACGGCAGTGCAAACAGCCAGAGCCAAGTCCATGAACCACTTAAGTCTCCCCGTGATGGACCCGGTGCCAGCCGGCTGTGCGGGGGTGGATGTTGCCCTTTGCGAATCCCTGGAGAAATTTTCCAATGAGATATTAAGACACCTCCGTAATGTTCAGTGAGCAGCAGCCAAGTAGGAAAGAGTATTTGCAATTTCCAAGGAGCAAAAAAAGAGAGAGCGGAGCAGGGAACAGTATGAAAAGCCCATTTTTAAAGTTATCTCACTTTCCCCCCCCGCCCCTTTCTAACTCTGCTTCTTCCTTCAACCTTGAGATAACGTGAAGGTCGAGGCTTGTCCGAATCACCTAATCAACACACTGGAAATACACAAAGTGCAATGGCTCCTGCACAGCACGGTTAGTGCAATATCTCTAAGGCTTTGGACCACCCGCTCCCAGCACCCTCACTCACCAGGATTAGGAAGATCTTGGTCAAAGGAAGGTCACTCTACAGGTGACCTCAAATTTGTACACTCCAAATACACAGACACCAAAATTTCCTCCTTGCCCATCCATTCAAAGCAAACCCGCAAATACAGGGAATATTCTGCTTCTAAACCATTCTCTCCATGTGTGGGTCCCTAAACCCTGTTAATGTTATGTTCTCATAAACCTAAGCACTAAGGTGATGAGTGCAATAAGAGCTCGTAGACACGGGCTTCAACTCAGACTTTTCCTGTCAAAATGACTTTTATGGGAAATAATGAAACTACTCGTTCGTGGTGGTGTTTTGACAGCTGAGCAGGTGCCGTGGCCGGTGAGTGGCGACCACGGCGAGTGTTCCCTTAATGTGACAGCAGCTGAGGGCAGAGAGCAGCCAGGCAGAGAGAGAAATGCAGCAAGTGCTTCCCTATTGAAATTGCAAATCAGTTGGGACTGGGATTTGGGGCAGAGCCGCAGGGTACCGCTTGATGTGAGACCAAATATGTCACGAAAAGCGCCTGTCGAGGGACACGGCGCTTTTGCCGTGTGGAAGGTCTGCTGTGCGACTCGCAAGTGGGGTTCTGTGCTGGCCAGCATCACCACTCACCAAAAACTGGGGGATTTTCCTTCCTGCGGGTTTAGCAGGACGTGCTTGCGCGGCAGCCAAGAGCTGCAGGGTTTTGCAGCACGAGGGGTTTTTGGAAGCACCCTCTGCTTCCTTCCCCCAAGCCCCTCGCAAGCGTCACTAAGCGGACACACTTGGTGCTTTTATGGCCAATAAATTCCAGCTGCCATCCTCAGCGTGCCAACAACTCAGTTAGATAAGGCTTATGCACCAAATAAATACAGGGACCATCCCAAACAACAGCCCCTCTAAGATTTGCGTTAGCAAAGACCAAAATGCTGGGGCGACAGGGTCTAAAGGAGGAATCCTGATCCTTACAGGGCCTCTCGGTGGCCGCGCTGCGCTCAGGAAGGAGCGGGCATCTGCCTCCCCCGCGGCCGCGGGAGGAAGCCGTTTGTTTTTGTGAGCAGCTTTAACGCAATTAGGAAGAGAGGGGCTGCAAATAGCATTAGGTTGTCATGCCCAATGTATGGCAGCGAGCGCTGCGGTGCCCAGATCCGCTGCAGCAGCTCCCGGCTGGGCCGTGGATCAGGAAAGAGGCCAGGAAGAGTCCGGCCGGTTTCGGAGAGCGGAGGCGCACGGGGAGTTGCAGCTGCTGCATCTAACATCTAAATCCGCAATGATAAAGGAGGGACAAGGGGGGCATCACTGCCAGCTCCCCAGGGAAGAGGACAGGCGCTCCCCAACCCAACAGCCTGGCCAAAGGGCAGACGGGGAGGTTGCAAGGTGCCATTCCAAGCTCCCACCCAAGCAGACCTAAGGGCAGGGATGAGGCAGAGAAATCAATGCTCACCCAGCCTGTGCAGTCCAAAGTCTCCAGCCTTTCAGCTCAGTATCATGCCCTGGCTTGTAAGTGCTTTCTATTTGTTTTAACACTTACATATTTTATCTGCTGCATTTTATCTGCTACTTTAAATCTATGTAAGTGAATAGGTTCTTACTAGAATCATTAAGTTCCATTCAGCTCATCTAAACACAACCCATTAGCTTTATTTGTTGCCTGGTTTCCTTACCTGCATTGATGTTATCAGCCTGTTTCTGTTGTAAAAAAAAAAAAAAAAAATTATATATACATACACACACACACACATATATATATATATATACACAACACATATACCCAACATACATATGCATATAGTTTCCTTAGGGAGGAAGGAGCCAGTGTGCTCAGTGATGCAATGCAGTCAAGATGCCAGGGTAAAAGTTTTATTAATGGTGCAAACGGTCTAGAAAAGGGGCAAGCCTGCTTGGTCCTTCAAAGAAATCCTGACTGCAACAGCTTTCAGTCTTTTGTATTCCCATTCTTTTAGGGAATTCATATTTGTGTTCTTTTGTAACCCCCTCCCCATTTTATTTTTTGAGCTCTTTTTGGAGTCTGCAAAGTAAGGAGCAGAGATACTGCTGTGACCAACTCCTGTTCTCTGCCTCTGTTCTTCCTTCCCTCCTCACTTCCTCGGTGGGTTAAAAATAAAGGCCGAACAGGGCACAATTCCCCTGGGGCCGGTAGCTCAAACATCCAGTGGTTCCTGAGCCAACTGGGCAGGCTGAACTCTGGGCTCAGCTTGGAGCCGCCGTGCTCACGATCCCAGCACGGTGCCCATCCCACGTGGGGTCTGCTCGGAGAAACGCTGCCTGCGGGACCCCCGAGCCTTCACGGTTCATGTCCCCATTCTAGCAGGGGGCTCCGGGCTGTTTTTATAGCAAAAGCTCCCTCGGGAGAAGCACGGTGAGTGTCAGGTCCCATTTCTGAATATTTGCAGGGAGGGAAAAAGAAATGCAGGAAGTGGGAGCTGAGGGGAAACTCACACCTGGAAGGAGGCTGGCAGCCTGGGGACTGGCCGGCTGCGCTAGCAAAGGCACCAGCGCACAGCCTTCCTGCACCAGAAGCCCAGAGCTGCCTGATTACAGCAATTAGGGACGGGAGGCTTATTGCTCTCGGCTGCAATCAGATCAGGGAGCTGCCTGATCTGCGTAAAGGACAGCGAAGGGCTTCGGTGCAGCACGAGGGGTTGGACCGAGCTGCGGCTCAGGGAGCTGGTCTGGAGCAGCACCAGGACCAGAGCAGCCTCACAGGGGCAGCTGGGGCACCAGAAACCAGCGGAGCCACTGGGGGCCAGAAGGAGATGGCTTTGGTGGCCACCAAGTTGGCTTTGGTGGCCAGCACAGGGGGTTCTGAACGAGCCTCCAGCCCTGGTCTCACCTGGCTTGGATGATGCCAAGCCCAGAGCTGCAAACCAGCAGGCAATCACAACCACTCACCCTATCGAGTCTTGTTTTGGCTTTGCAAAAATACTCTTCCAGAGGCAAGGATCAGCTTAGAAGCTTTAGCCATTTAGACAAGAACAGTGGAGAAGAACAATGTTCCCCAATGTCTCCCTAGCATCCTCCTCACAGGGCCTACCCCAATCCCCCTGCCCAAAGCCAACAAGCCCAAGTGGCAGCAGAGCTTTTACTGCTGCCTAATCTAGTTCCCAGCTCGTTAAGGCAGATGCAGGTGGGCACCATGTCATCTGCTGCCTGATGAAAGCAGCTCACTCACTTTTTTCTCTTTTTCAAAAAAAAAAAAAAAAAAAAAAAAAAAAAAAAAAAAAAAAAAAAGCTGGGGGGAAGGGGAAAGACACTTCAGAAAAAAAAATAAATTAAAAATTGCACTATTTTAAGCTCCCCAGGAAAATGGGAAGGGGGTCAGGCTCTGTTAGATGTTTCTTTGTTTGAGCTAGGAGGAGTGTTTTTTAGGTCAAGGCTATTCCATAGCACCAGGACTTTCTCCTGTCTTGCACCTCCAGGCACTAAAACTAAGACAAAGAGCAAAAGCAAGTTGCAGAGGGATTCCATAGCCAGGTAAGGGCTGTGCAGCAGCCCCGCAATGCTTCATTTGGTGCAATCATCGAAGAAAGGATAATGAATGAGCACATTTGGAAGTCATAAGACAGACCCAGGCTTAGGATTCAATGGGGCAGATAGATTCCTAGTAATTACTGGGCTCTTGCTGCGAGGTTTCTTCAGTTTAAGTTTACAATATTGGAAATTACAGCTGGAATGCATTAGGACAAGGCAAAGGCAGGCCTGGTTTAACTTCCTCGTGTGGTGGATTTTAGCGGATATTCTTTCTTGCGGCTTTTTCCTACTTTCCTCTAGGATAAAAGGCTGAAACTTAAACCTAGCAAAAGAAGGTTAAAGGGACACTGTGCAGCTAGGCAGCTCCTTCCTCTGCCCTGAGCTGGGGCCACCTTTATCATTCCTGGCAGGTCCTAGGGTGCCTCCAAAGGCTTTTAGGGATCTAGGATTTATATTTCTTGCTGCAGCCACTCATGGACTTCGACTCTCCTTTTAGTCAAAATATTTTTTCCTAATATTGAACATAAATCTCACGCTCTCCCAGGCATTACCTTTTAGATCCATAATCCTGCAGATCAAACTCAGCCTGATCTGTCCTCATATTGCAAGCAAGGGCAGATAACGTGCAAGTGCCTTCCCCTTGGGATGTGCTGCCCTGGAGGAGGCTAGAAGAGTTTATCTCATCCTTAAGGGCAGCTCTGGGGCCAATAAGTGCAAATATCAAGCATATATATGGTCAGAAAACAGATGCTGAGATGTGTCAAAGTTCATTCCCATCTCCCCATGCCAGCCAGATCTTTAAGGTTGCTGCTTCTCACCTGGTGCTTTCCTTAAGCTGCAGCTCTGATTTTGGGAGCTCTTGTCCTGCTCCTCACACTCACATCAGCATCACCTGCACCTCGTATTTATTAGCCCTTTCTGGCTGCACTCTGGAGAAAATGACAGGTTATTTAGTCCAGCTGGTATTACTAGCCCCTTGTACAATGGGGAGTTATCTTCTGCAATGATTCTTATGTGAAAGAGACCTATAAAAGATAATAATTTATTAATAAAATGTACCTGGGATTTACAGTAGTTGAGTCAGTTTTATCATTTTTGTATATAATATTGCTCACTGCATTACTTACAGCCTTTTTTTCTTTTTCTCTTTTTTTTTAAGCCTAGCTATCCATGCCACGTATTGTGGAAAGAAGGAATTTAAGTTCTGCTATATGAGAGGCCGTGGCAAAATGCTTGTATGTTGATGAGCAGATCTCAGATATTTGTACTTTGGGTTTGGCTCATTAAACGTCTCCAAATAGGGATGCTTATTTCAGCCCCTGAAGTCAGAGAAAAAATGATAGTTGTATTCAAAAGGTGGCTGCAAGAGTTTTGTGGCACATGATGCTTTTTAGATATTTTAAAAGGAAAGTTTTCTTTTTTATGCATGTGTAGACAAAGTCAATAAAGCCTTAATAAAAATGTACATTTCTTCAATGATTAGTACATTTCTATCTCCTATCTGTATTTCTATCTCTCTATCTGTATTGGAAACTATGCACTTGAAGGCCAACTGAAGAGGAGGTTTCGTTCACAGCACAGGCTCCTTTGCCCGGCCATGCAACCTTTAATGCCATGGGTTTTTGTTGTTGTTTCTGATATGACGTGAAAATTCCAGTTCTCTAACACAACAGCTAACAGTACACACGTGCATGCAGCAGCAACCACTTTTATTAGTTCCAAAGTTATTCTGCACCTTAAATAAAGGTGGCTTTAGTGATTTACCTGCTTATCACACTGACGTGCCACCAAGAGCATTCTGAATGTGTGCTATCACGTAGGCAATCAGTCCGTCTAATTGCACGTTATGGGGTTGTCAGGAAGAGATGCATATGGATATTCGGATGTGCATACATGCATTTTTCCTTGCTTCCTGGCAGCAAGCAACTTTTCCAGAATGGGTGCAGGTTGAACCCAAACCCCCTCCGTGTGTGTGTGTGTTTTCCAGCGCTGGATTAAGCGCTGTCAATAGCTCCAGCTGGGTATGACATTTTAAGAGGCCTAGATGTTTTTCTGTTTGTAACTGTAGTCGATGCAGGGAGCTGCAGCGGGAGCGAGACGAAGCAGTGGTGAAATCACTCAATATGTGACGATGTTGGAGAGCCCCGCAGCGGGTTCAGCTGCACTGGATGATCCCTGCTCTGCCGCGGGCATCTCAGCCACATTCCCATGTCCCTGCCTCCCCAAACCAGCCGTGCAGCAAGGTGTGACTTTCTGCAGCTGCAAAATCCAGGACTGAGTGAGGAGAGAGGTAGAAATGAAGCAAAAAATCCCTTTTAAGGCATGTGCAAATGCCAGCACCGAGGCCAGCTTGCTCAGGGCTGGCATCTCCCAGCTCCAGCTCGCAGTGCTAAGTGGCAGGCTGCAAACAAGCAGTGCAGCCATTAGGGCTTTTACCACCTCCTAATGGAAACTGCTGATTAGCAGGCTTTTTCTTTATTATTTTTTTAATCCTTAAAAAAGAGAGAAAAAGGAAATGCTTTGCAATGGCCTGGCCTAAGTCCTGGGGTACCTGACAGCAGGCTAGCAGAAAATCTGCATAAAACATCTTTGTTGCCCCTTGAGAGCATGTTTTTAAAGCTGTGAGTTTCCCACTTTGCAGGTTGTTACCTGCTCTTTCTAGAGCCCTGGACCCATTTTCTCCAAGGATTTATTACTATGCAGACAGGCTAGTTAAAAGTTCCTCTTTTCACTAAGGTTGTAAGACTTTTAAAAGATTTGCTATCTATTTTTCAGCAAGGAGTCATTAACTTCTCTGCCTGCCCAGCTTTACACCAGATGATGGCTCTTCACTGGCCTGCAAGGAAAGGAATTGAAGGGGTCCTGGAGTCCTTTGGCATTAAATAAAATTGCCACCCTGGATGATTATGTGGGACTAGATGTTCAGTCTACTGCTTTTAGTCCCGTACTGTGAAAAGCGAATGGAAATAAGATAAACAAAGGCCATGTACTCAAAGCAGTATCTTTATTTTAGCTACTTTTCTGAGCAGCGGTGGAGAGGAGGCAAAGCAGCAAAGCAGCCTGCGCAGCAAGAGCTTTTGCTCTGTCCTCATACAAGGCAAACAAGGGGGCCTGGGGAAGCGGAGCTGCTCAAACAAGGCTTCTTGCTGCTGCACGTGCCTTTCCACTGGCCAGGCAGTACATTTTACAAAAGTGAAAATCACTGTTTGCAATAAAATATCTTTTTTTCTTTGTTTTTCTTCTCCAGTTTCTGGGAATGAGGATGCTGTAAGGTGGCAGTGTTCAGACACGCTGATGTCCTTACACTTCCACTGAGCAATGAGCA
>JAVCKT010029237.1:0-11175 GCA_032273925.1 Rhynchotus rufescens | reverse complement strand
ACGTTTAATTTCAGTGGAGAGCCAGTTTCCTTCAGATTTAATTTAATTTAATCAGGGTCATTACTACATCAGGGCTGTATTTATTCGCACGCCGTGTGGCTGCGGACAGGAGCCACCGCAGGGTCCTTGGTGCAGCTCTGCAGCCCGAGCCGAGGACCCGGTGCAGCCTTAACCCGGGCTGAGTTATTGCAATGAGACAAACGAGCAGCTTCCCACAGCACCAGGGAAAACAGTGGCACACGACTGTAGCAAAGCCCTGGAGATGTGTTTTGATAGGAGTCAGGCTATTATGCTGGATGACTCTTTCTCCTTCCCCCCTGCCCCGATCTGGATTTTTATTTATTCATTTTATTTCCTGGCTGTGGGTCACTAGTGCACAGGTATTTCTGTGCTGGAGAAGAAAAGCTCCTCTCTCCCTGTTGAACTCCTACTCCTATATATAATATATACATATATCCCCTGCTCCTATATATAATATATATTTTATATATAATTTATATTATATATAAAATATATAAAATATGATATATAATATAATAGTATACTATATATAATGTAATATATAATAGTTATATACATAATATATAATAATATAATGCATTACATTATATATTATACTATATATACTATTATATTATACTATATAGTATATACTATGTATAATAGTATAGTATATACTATGTATAATAGTATAGGATAATATATACATATTATATATAGTATATATACATATATAGTATATATAGTATATACATATACTATAGTATATACATATATATAGTATATACATATACATATAGTATATATAGTATATATACATATAGTATAATATATACATTATATATACACATTATATATGTGTATATATATTAATAATAGTTATATATACATTATACTATATGTATATATAGTATACTAATATACATATATTATATATACATATATATGTATATATACATATACAATATATAATATATATAGTATATGACACATAATAATATATAATATATATTATAATATATAAAATATATGTTATACTATATATTTTATATGTGTATAGATATTTGTCATTTCCCAATTGGGCTATTGGGATAGTGGGAGTGTTGAATAAAAGCCTTTCCCTCCGATGCTCAAGTCACCGGGTGGCAGTGCCGCATTGAAGGCTCCCTACTCCGATGCTCTCCCAAGGTACACTTAGACCTGATGATTAAGCTCCCTTTAACTTTCTAATCTTGAACTGATATTGAGAAGTCTTTAAAAAGATGTTAGAGTAAAACAAGGGTCTTTCTAATCAATCACATAAAATTATAATGTATTGGAAACTTATTATTAATAATGGACTATTATTCTTTACGTATCAAGTCTTACTATCTAATTTATCTATATTAGTTAGTTTTAAAAGGAACCGGGTGATAAATTACTCTATTAAAATAAAACGAAGACACTTAAGTTCTTTTAACAGGGAAAATTACAAAGGAGGTTTTTATAGTGACTTAATGGTTCTGCCAAACACGATCTCTGGTGCTTGCTCCCTAGCCACTGGAGGCCAAGGACCGTGTGTTTTTTAGGCCGAAGGATATGAGTTCATTTCAAAAATCCTGTTGAGGATTTGGGACTTGCCAACTGCCCAGGATCATAAATGATCTTGTCTGTCCCGAGACCAGAGTTAAAGGTGGTGCCTCCTACCTGTTTAACCCAGTTGGGTTGGCTGAGTTGGGCATTTTGGTGGTGACGAAAAATGAGCTTAAAAAGTGTTTTCTGGTTTGGGCCCCTGTGAGCTGCTGTCCCGTGTCTGCTGCCATCGGAACAAGTCTGGGGATCTCGAGGGAAGGAAGCACTTCTGCCTAAACCAAAGAGGAGCTGGCAAAAAGAAGTGGTCTATCCTTTCTGCAGGCTTTTCTGAGGTTATGGAGAGAAAACGCAGGGAAATTTGGGCAGCGGCCTGTGCCAGGACGTTTGTATTCCGCTCTTAGCTTTGCAATCTGCCTCCTTTCTGGAGGAGAGTTTTGCAAACCTGCCGGAGGAGCCTGCTCGTGTGTGGCTCGTATCCGTGGGCATCTTCCTCCGACAAAAGCAGATTTATTGCAGTTTCTCTAACGCTGCTATTTCCCCCCAGCGCGCCGTGCGAGCGTCTGCTCTCACGGTCCCTCGGGGCTGTGCGAGGCTGGGGGAGATGAACGGCGAGAGATGAGCACGTTTGTGTTTGCGTTGGGATGATCAACGACAGGGGACACGGAGGGAAAATTGCACTTTTATTTTCTAGTTCTGGTAAGAACAGATTTTGTGGCTCCCATGAAGGACCCGGATCAGATTTTGACCTTTGGGAGCGTTTGAACCTGGGTGACTGAGAGGCTTGGACTTCTCAAACCTTGATGGGCTCTTAATATTGGCAATTTTGCGCAATCTGCATTAATTCTGCAAAATATTGCGGATTCAAGCCGACCCACCCGCTCTGTTACTGCTGGTTATTCCTCTTAGAGGAGAACGTGGAGGGTTCACGGCTGCCCAGGCCACTGTTCCCCATCTGTAAACTGGAGATGCTGCAAATGAGCAGCCAGCAGCAGGGAAAGAGCCTGGAAACACAAACACACGGGGAGAGAAAATCAAACAAAGCCCCGGGATGGGGTTCATTGCTTTTCATGGAGCTAGCTGTGCAATGCACGTAGAAGGGAAAAAATCAATTTGGAAACCCTAAATAACTGATAAAAGAATACATTCATCTCAAATTGAAAACGAAGATGGAAATGGTAAGCAAATGATTGCCTGAATGGGTAAAAGTGTTAAAAGCAGCAGTAGCAGGGGTGAGGGCTAAAGGGGCTACATTTTCATATAAAACAAAATATAAAAGCAGCATAAATTGAGGATAAAGGCCTGCTAGTAAGAGGCCTGTGTTTGTTTATTGACGTTTTAAATGGCTCTTTTTTCTTCTCATTTTGACTTAAAATGATCTAGAGTGGCGGGGGAGGGATTTGTGGAGCAAACAGCACAGCGTGCAGCCTAGTCTGGCATCCCACGGATCCAGCAGCAGCATCGTGCCAATGCTGGGGGCTTTCTTGGTTTTGGACTCACTGTTGGGGAAGCCTTGACAAATGAGCCCCAGGGCATTGATAGCGGGACTGGAGCAAGTCTTACATGTAAAGGAAATAAGGTTTGGGGGATTTTGTGTATTTACCGTCTTTGCCAGCCTTTGGGAAGCCTCCCTGGCAGTCCTGAGCTGTTCGCTTTGGCCTGGCTGCCTGGGGTTTCTCAACGCTCTGCTTTGCCCCAGTTCAGCTGGGCTCTGTTTTAAAACTGCCTTTTTTTATAGCTGGGAATTTTCCAATTGACTTTCCCAGGGACAGTGCCGGGAGTAAATGACAGGACAGCTGCTGTTTGCACAGCCCTCTTCCCGGAGCTATCCGACCCCATTCCCAAATAATCTCTGGCTGATCCAGCGCAATGGTAGGTAGGTCCCCAGCCTTCCTCAAATCCCCTCCATTAAACCCATGAATCCTTCCTGAATCCTTTGGACTTGTGCTGTTTTTGCTGCTGTTCTCTGTACCTTCATTTGCATTTCCACATCTCTTTGAGTTAGGGCAGCAGGAACAAGGACACCCTTTAATCACTGGGTTATCATTGAGCTGTGTGCCAAAATCAACACATTTTCATCCTCTTCTTTCCTCTTCATCTTCCTCTTCTCACCTGGGCTCTCTGTATGGAAGTGCCCATCCTGATGCCATTGTGGTCTGTATACTGAGCTGAATTAAATTACAACCTGGGAACGTGTGAACACATAAAAGAACGAAGTGGTTCATTACAACCAAACACTGTGCCCTTGGTTTGGTTTGCTGTGCATTTCCTTTGATTTGGAGTGCAAAGATGTTTTGAGCATCTCTTGCCCGGCCTTTGACAGCTGCAGAAAGGCACTCGGCAAATACCCCAATAAAAGGGTATAAATACAGAGGTAAATGTTGCGTCAATACAGGCTGCTCTTGCAGACGTAACTCTTCCTTAGCAGCTCATCTCGAGCGAAGGCCTAGCTTGTTTTTTTTATGTGAACAAGGAAATTTGTGATGGTGTGGAATGGAAAACGGATTATACCGTTTACAATAACGCCTCACTCTTTCTTAAGCATTAGCTCAAAGCTATCAAATATATTAATAGATCAATTTAACACTCGCGAGTTACCGCACTGTGAGCGAGCTCGCTTTTGATGTTGCCCAGCATGGTTTTAAGAGCAGGATGCTTCCAGCTGCAGGAGACAGGAGTCTGGCACGCTGGCTTTGTGCAGTGCAAAGGCAGGGCTGGCTCACAGGTGCTGGTCCCGTATTTCTGCATTGTCAAAAATGCTTCTTATCATCAGGAGAAAACCAGCTGCCGTTGCTGCTCCCCGATGCCATTGCTCCTCATCAGAGGGGACATGCCCCGAGATGCACAGCAAATTGTGTATCATCTTAGCAATAGTTTTGCAGCACTAAGGGAGGCCCAACCAGAGTCTATAACGTAGCAATGATGTTTGGGAAGGAAGATGAGGGAGAAAACACTCTGGAAAAGTGTAGTCCAAAGAAAAAGTGACTCGGTTCAGGTGAGTTCAGCGCCGTGCAGTACTTGCCTTCCCTAAACACTGTCTTCAGCAGTCCACGAAAGCTTAGATTTTTCCTGGGCTGTTTAGAGAAAGAAGCCTCTCTTTCTCTCTTTGTAGCAGTTTCAACAATACCTGCATTTTGCAATGGAATTTGCCCTCCAGAACAATAAATGTCTTGCAGGACAGGTAGAATTTTAAGACTTTATTTTGCCGCTGCTGCGTGTTTGAAACTTCTATTGAAATGAATGGCAATTGCACCCGCATAACAGCATTAGGAGGGACCCTTGTGACCTTGTAACTGCAGGCAATACGGGGAAGCATCTAGCTGCCTTCTGGTGGCAAAGAGCAAACAAAACGGCGCTTTATATTAGACACCACTCGCTTGTCCTTTCTCCTCCTATATTGTGCTCTGGGTCCTGATCCTATTAGCCACTGTGTCCTCTGTAATCTATGAAAGCAATGCTCCAGCCGGGAATTCTTGGGCAATTTCCTGCCTGGGCTCCACCGGCATCATCCTTTTAATGGAGCAAGGGTGTGCAAACAGCGGAGCTGGGAAAAGTTCCTGCAGCTCCAGTGAGTGCCAACAAGTAAGTTTTATTTGCTGGCTTGGATATAAATCTGCCTTCAGTGGCCTCTCCCTCTTGCTTTCGTCCTGCAGAAGCAAAGTGATGGTGCTGGAGAAAGCAGGTGATGCTGGAGGGGACGCAGGGTGGTAAACTGGATAAACGGCCACATAATTCATCTCTCATTCTTCCCAGTTGTTACACTACTTTGCCTGTTACTGTGGTTGAGTTTCTGCCCAAATATGACTGTTATTTTTATTTGCCAGTGTATTATTTTCAGCATGACACTGCAGCATCATTTTCTGTAGTCTACAATGTGTGTTGAAGCTCAAGAGTGGTGAGTCAGAGTCCTCCTGAAAATATCCCATCAGAATCTGTGTCTGGATGTGCAACTTCCAGGAATTTAGATGTTTCTTGACTCTCGCTAAAACTGTTTTGTTCTCTTTAAAACGTGTAAGTGTGTATATGTTAATCAAAAAGCTGCAACTTATGTTCCTGTCATATCAGCTCTTGATAATCTGACTCAATGTCTTCAAGGACAAAGTTTTGTAGCGTTGTTCAGGTTTCCCAGAGCCTTAACCCTGGTTCTGCATTGCCGCTATCAGTGAAAAGGTCACACTGTTTAAGTGGATTTGGAGATTGTCCTTTTCCCTAGACAGATCAAGGAGCCTCCACTTTCTTCCCTTAATTTCTTGAAAATGCATTTGAATATTATCTTTTTTCTCTAAAAGTGCAAGAGTTTGGATGCTCCTTGAATCAGAACACAGGCTAGAGCACAGAACTTATCTTCTGAAGAAACATATTTTTTTTTTTGTTTGCTTGAAAAAGATTTGAGCACTGGAAGAACTGAAATTCTTCTCCTTTTCTGCCAAAAAAAAGCAGAAAGTGACTCTGTCTCCTGCCTTTTAGCCGTGGAGAAATCAAAGGATGGTCCAAGCTGAGCTGACCTTCCCCAGCCGGCACCAAGGGTGGAATTAGATTCCAACACGGGCTCCTGGGCCCTGCCTTCACGGCCAGCAATATTTCTGGAAAACAAAACAGCCGACGTGTTTATAGCTCAGGCTCAAAACATTTGGAGAGAAAAAAAGCAACAAAAACCAAATAGAAGTTCTGATGGATTTCCACTCCATGGGCTCCTTCAATCACAGCGTGTCAAAGATTGTATTGCTAGAGTAGCACTACCGAGAAGAGATGTTGAATCTTACTATAGTGCTAATTACTGAAAATGTCTTGGTGTCCTTTATGTGAATCTTCAAAGGGTGAAACTATTATTATAGAGAAATATCAGATCACATGAAATATCGCAATTGAGTGTGTAAGGCCATGGATCAGGAAGACTGCCCGAATTAACTCAAGTCTGTGATGAATGGCGAGGGTAATAACTTCTCAGAAGAGCCGTAGGAGGCAGCCAGCGGCTTGATGAGCAGCGATACATCACGGGTGAGGATGTAGGGAAACACGGATCCACAAAAAAGGGACAAAGCTTGAGGTTTCTCGCGAGGCCTCTCGTTTGGGGGAGAAACTAGCAGTTCTGGAGCTTCGTGGGAGACGGTGGAAGTGCTGGTTGAAAGCCAATGTCGTTGGTGTTGGAGATGTTGGGGTGACCTGGGAAGAAGGAGGTGAAGAGTAAAGAAGGACAAGTTTCCCAGCTTGTCTAGATGGTAATTAGGGGATAGTAACTTAACTGAGTTACTCAAAATCCCCCTGAAAAAGTGGTTCTGACTTTCCTCTAGCTTGCACAAAGGCAGGTCAGTGATGCCACAGAAATCGGTGGAATTTATTTTGATTTGCTGAGTTCAAATGCAAGGATTATGCCCCCGGGCCCAGAGTCCTTGAAGCTGCTGTGCCTCGCAGGAATCAATGAGACAATGTCACATTATGCCAGCTGTGGAAGCTGTGGACATGGTCTGAGTTGCTTCGTTTCTGAGATGTGAGTACAAAATTTCTTAATGGGAGACATATTTAGAGATCCTTCTCCATTTCCTCTTCTAATTATTTAGCTCTCCATATTCCATGAATTAAAATTGGTGGTTGATTTCAGAGTGGGTGGAGGTGCTGGATGTGGCCCCACTAGAGTCTTGGGAAACGACGGGAATTGCAGTGGTAGTGGTGAGCACTTTGTCAGCTTTTGCAGCAGAAATTACTCTGAAAAGAGCCACTTTGCTTTATTTCAAGATCTGTGCTTTTTTTTTCTGTGCAATTTATGGTTAGACTTGATGATCTTGAAGGTCTCTTCCAACCATAATGCTTCTATAATTCGATGACAGCAAATGAAGCAGCTGTCAGCAGGTCTGACCACGTCCCTTCTGCAAGGTGCTTTCAGCTGAAGAAGCATCTAGCCAGGATTTAATGTCAGAGTGAGATAAAGCCTGAGAAGGGTCTGCAAGCAGAGAGCCCTGCCCACCCCAAGAATGAGACCCCCCGCTTAAGTGTTCAAGGGTTCAACTGCCACTTAAAGATTTCAGATGGATCTAGCAGAATAATGGGCAATGGGATACATTTAATGCCATAATATCTTATCATCTACCATCCAGAAGGCTTTTAGACCAGAAAGATGCATTATTGCAGAGTTCTGAACCTCACCCTTAACACTGATTAAGTTCTTATTTCTGAAGTTCTTATAAAGTGCTGGGAAGTATAAAAATTCACCAATTCACCATTTTTAGAGATTATAATAATGAGTTTTAGATGCTCTTGCAGCTTATAGATAAAAACGCTCTATTAAATGCAGTCCGTATTATGTTTTGTTATGCAATTCTGGCGAGCTCTCCTGTAAAGATAAATCAAAACAGATGTGGGTTCAACTCAAAATCCTAAGTGTGGGGGTGGTTCTACCTTTTGTTTTTGTGTTGTTTGCTCTTAACTCTGGCTTACTGCAGTGTACAGCAAAATGCTATTTCTCAGCCGTGGTTACTCTTAACATCCTAGTTTTTGTTAAAAAGTGTCAGAATCATTAAATTTAACTTAAAAGGTAGCAGCTCGACTGCTCCTGTGCTAATATAATAAAATATTTTGGCTAATTCTGTGTCCTTCTGACCCCAGGCCGTGCCAGGGAGGCAGACGCAGGGCAGGGACTGCAGTGTCACGCTGGCTCTTAACCCAGTCCCCAGCAATTCCCACGGAGAGGGACCTGGGATGACTCGGTGGGCTCTGCCTCCATCAGGATAGGATCTCTGCTTTGAGTTACATATTGGATTATGTGTCTCGTTTGCCTGGTGGCAGCCTCTTGCACTGAATTTGAGATGGCCTTGAGGAAGGGGCAGGATTCCCTCCTGAAGGAGGGAGGATGCAAGGACGTGGCTTTGAGCCACCTTCGATCACAGCCTGCAAATGGGGGCTCATGGAGGCAAAGCAAAGAAGAAACAAAGGCAAAATCCTCAGAATTAATAAAAGTACACCATCATTTTGAGGGACCACCCCTCAATGCATGAGCACAGTGATTCTATCCACGTAATTTCAGCTTAGTCTGGCATTGGGTTAATTCTCTGCGAGAAGATTGTTCTAAACTTAAAGCTCCTGCAAGAATTACCAGGCACTCAGGCTGGCAAATGCACTGCGGGAGCAGAGGTGAATTCTTCCCTATTATATCCCTGCGGATATGGGGAGGATAGTTTGGCCGTGCCACCAGATCAGCGGCGATGGCCATCGGCTCCTGCGAGGTGCACGGCGGACAGAGGCCTTCCTAAACCTGGCACAAGAGAAGAGCATTCTAGTCCCGGGTTTCAATTACATGTGTAGAATATAGAAGTTGATGGTATTCTATGAAAATTCAATAAACCTTGAGAGCAGCATCAGGGCTGATATCTCTAATTTAAAATAATGGATATCAAGAAATTGTTTCTCATTTGTCTTTACTGCTGAGTTTCAGAGGCCCCAAAGAGACTTCATTAGGCTTTTTTTCCCCTCTTCTGTCTTTTTTTCTTTTTAATAGCTTCATCTATCTCAATCAATGATAGGTTCTAGAGGTGGCTGACTATTATGTTTAATAATACACAGGATAAAAAAAAATCTCTATCCTTTCACAGTTTTTGACGTATGTGGAAGGGATGTATGAAATCACTTCTCAGTGGGTGATGGAAATAGATTTTTTTTTTAAGAAAAAATTCATTATGCAAGATAAATGCATTTTTGTTGCACAACGTGATTTGTAGGCAGAATGTTTAAATCTTTGTTTTACCTAGATTGAAGTTGCATTAGGAGAAATTACTTTTGGTTTAAGCAAATAGGGCTTCCCAAACACAACTGGCAGCAATGCTACAGATGCTGCTCTTGAGAAGCCTCTCCAGGAGATGCTCTTTACCCTGGACCTGTTTGGGTCTCCAAGAGCCTGTAAGAGTCTCTGCTCTTCCAAGTGGCTCCAATTAGTGATTCACATTAGTAGATGACCCTGTCTTTGTTGATGAATGTATTTACCTTTGAGCGTGTGTTCTGCTCATTAGAGGCTCCAAGTATAGGTGCTCCTGCAAACTCCTGCTGATGGGGAACATCTAGGCTTATTTAATGCAAGGAATTGGTAGTTGGGCCGTGATCTTTATTTTGGGTAAGACGCCGGCTCCAGGCCAGGGGATTCTTTTGTGCTGAACAGGGATTCAAAGCCCATCAGCAGATGGGCCCATCTCTCCAAGGGGAAGATGCTGGTCTACAAGACTTGTTGGCTGTGGTAGGGTTTGCTCTGCCGTCATCGAGGGGGATGATGAGGACTGCCCAGCCCTGCTCCTGGCACTCCAGCTTGTCGGGACTCTCCTTGAAAGCCTCTTCCATTTACTGCTCCCGCTGCATGTCCCCAGATCGAGCTGATTTGTAACAGGCTGCTGCAGTCCCTAGTTAGATGTTGGCTTGCTGGTAGTCAAAATACGTTTCGCAGCTTCCGTATTTCTGTGGTTATCAGTTTGGCAGTGTTTAAGGAATAAGCCCAAGGAGTTCAATGAGCTTTTGCTCTTTGTTGTCCTTTGAAATGTTTGCAAACCAACGAATAGGGATTTTCCTGGGTTAGTGAAGGCAGGTCGCTTGTCTGAGCAAAGGAGCATTGCGTCTGGGCAGAACCTGACACACAAACAGAGAGTTCATCTTGCAAGAGGATGAACTGAAGAAAAATGATGTCCAGGAAATGAAGAAACCTAATAGATCTTGTCGTGGCTCGTAGCCAATGCTGCCTCAAAGTGCTGCTCCCTGGACTCAGGGGAAATGGAGGAGATTGGATAAGGGAATAAATGTGGATTCTGAAGCAAAAGTGATGAGCCTGAAGGTACGTATGGGCAGCAAGTGAGCAAGGACCCCGTGTGGTGATGCAAAATAGACAGGTCTTCTCATTGAGCTTCTTATTCTTGATAAAATACCTGTCTGGTTTCAAATACACCAAGTTCCACGTACTAAAGAGGCTGAAAAAGGAGAGTTGTCTTTACGTTTGCTACAAAGAAAACCTTACCTGGCAGACAGGAATACTGTGGGCTGCCACGTGAGAAGTGTCCTGCTGCAGTCAGGGGCAGGAGGACCCTGGGAAGCTCCATCCGTGCGCTCTCCTTCATGAGAGCTTACATATGAATGCAAGATGAGCCAAGGAGATGTGAACCAGCATTAATCCTACATGATCTGGAGACGGCAGATGAAGGAAAACAGAGGGACCAGGTTGATGATGTTGAGTTATATAGAGTTTAATGGTACTGGTTCGGGTTAGGATAAACACAGACGTGGGGATTACTCCAGTATTTGCAGTATAAACATCCAGATAAAAATAGATCTTTGCTTAAAGAAACTGCTATGTGTCTTGAGGCTTCCTGCACGACATCTTTAGGTAGCAGCAAAACCAATCTGACGAGGGCAGAGAGGTTTAAACCAGTGAGTGAATAAAATTGAACCAGACAGAGGACATGTTAAATTGGGGATCCTTGGAGGCTTTGCTTTATTTAGATCCAAGATATATCTTCTGCTCTGATATTAAGGCTGGCAATATATCTTTATATAAAGAGGCTACTGAATAATTTGTGTTCTGAGAAGCGTTATCGCAGAGAAGAAAAAAAAAGACCTGTTAATACGGTGGCAATGAATGAG
>JAVCKT010029235.1:3919-14452 GCA_032273925.1 Rhynchotus rufescens | reverse complement strand
ATCACCACAAGTCCCTCTTTACTAGTTGTTAGCAAGAGCTCTCTGTGTGATATGTAAAGTCAGAAATGAAATGCAAAATATTCAATTCCTTAACAAGCAGCATATAAGATACCTTAATTTCTATATTTCTATTCAGTATGTTTTTACTGAAGTGCAGTCTGTTTAAGTCTTTCTCCAGCTTTATTTTAATATAACCAAGGACTGCCTCATGCATTGTTTAAAAAAAAAAAAAAAAAAAAAAAGGAGAGAGGGGGGGAGAAAGCCTTAAAGCAGTATTATCTCTTGCCCTCTTGTGTTGGTGCATCTGTTGTGAGTCAAGCACATTCCTGTCATCGTTGTTTATTTTTAGAATTAATTCTGTTCAGATTTCCAGAGTGATTTAAAGACATGATGGGTAAATTCCCTTAATGATAGATCATAACACTAAATTTTGGTCTAAAAGAAGTTATCACTGTCCAGTGATCTGAAAAATGTATCGTTTCATATATTGTTAGCAAAATAATTTATCGGCTGTACGTTAACTTTTTTTTATAACCTCTCCATTGCTAAACTTTCAACTGTTACTTACTCTAGAAGTGTAAAATAGTACCTTTTACTCAATAATTTTCTTTCATGGGATAGGCCCAGTTTTAAACACTAATTTTAATGATGATTAAAAATTGTGACTATTAGTTGCGTGCCATAAAGTGCAATACAGATAATGCTGAAACGAATACCAGATTCTGTTGTACTCTGCCCTATTGTTAAGCAATAGTGATTATTAAGAGTGTGTTCTAAAGCCCATTCTTGTCAGCAGAAGGACTCTCAACAACTTTAATGTTTGCTGAAAATAAACCCTGTTTCTCAGTAGAGTAAACCTAATCAATCTTTCCTCCTTTATACAGGTAAAGCTGTGGCCAGGATATGAAGTCTGGGGAATTAGCCAGCTGATATTTGAGATGGAAAGAACTCAGAGATGTGTATTTGCAGAAGCATTAACTGATAAAGAACATCACTGTGCTTGTAAAACGAGCACGGTACTAACATTTAAAGAAATGCAGCAGCTATTAATGTTCCAAAGAATATTGGTAATGAACAAATGTTTTGCAGGTTAAATTGTTACAGGAAGATTTATAGAGTGCAGCATGTCATTAATTATTGAAAGCTGAAAGAGTAGTTGTGTCTATACTAGAAAAGCTTGAACTCCTGTATAGTTGTTTGTATGCATATATATTCTCTCTATATATAATTCTATATTGATATTATATTATTCTATTATGAAGTATAATATAATTTTTAATGCAGTGTTTCCATTCTTCCAAATGCGCCTCAGTGTCAATTTTGGTTCGAAGATGCGAGTGCAACAGTTGTTAGAGTTCAGAAGTATTCTTCAGAGTGTAAAACGAGAGAAGCAATAGAGTCTCTCTACAAGCAATTCAATAAGTTTATTGAGCCAGCGGTGCCTCAACAGGAAGAAAAAATTCAGGAGATTACGGAGCTTGCTAAACGATTATATGGTGAGGAGCTATCTGGTAATGTACTGTGTAAAAAGCATAATAGTTTAGGATATTTCCAAGCAGATTTCCTGTTTGTTTAAGAAGAAAATACCATGAAAAATCAAATGATGAGGATTGACTGGAGAGCTGAAATATTCCAGAACAATTATTAAAAAAAATACAAATATTAAAACACTGGAAAGCTGGTAGCTGTTGCATTTTCTGAGTTCACCTTGAAATTTAAGCATGGATGTCCTTGTAATATTTATGAGTTTGGAAATAAGACTTCATGGCTTGTGCTATTTCCTGACAGGAAAGCCTTTGAATTCAAAGTGTATTACCATGCTACTCTCCCTGCTGAGTGAGTAAGCTGTGATTTCTGCTTTTACAATTACACTACCATTACCTACTGATATTTGATCATTAATTTAAGTATTTTATTAACACAAAATATGGACTGTTCTATAAATACTTTATTTGCAATTGCTTTGTTTTGAAACATTACTGACCAATGAGACTTGAGGTCAACAAATTTGAACATATGTGGTTTTCCTGCTTGCCTTGTTCTTGTTGCAGTTACTTAATCCAAAGGTAAAGTATCTATACAAATGTGCAAGGATGTTGTAGCCTGTAAAGAAAAGTAGTAAATTTGATGAAATGTCACCGAAGGCAAACAGAGTTTTAAGTTCCTCTAATTTAATGTCAAAAGCCTATTTAAAGAATGCTGATGGTACTTACTTTTCTATTGTTTGAATATTTAAAACATTCTTATTAAAAAAAAAAAAAAGAGCTGTGAGAGTGGATTCCTGACACCAGCTTATTAGGAAGAGTAAGAGAAAGGAGTTGCTTTGTGTTCTTTAAGTTTTTGCATGGAAAAATGCTTCCCCACTCCACTACTGTGCAGAGACTATGAAGATCCATCTCAATAAAGGTAATAATAGATAGAAAAGCACATTTGTTCTGTATCATAAAACTCCTTCAGCAAAACTAAGTTAAGATTAATATTATTGTAGTATTGTGGAATTAGAAATTGCATTAACTGCTAAACATCTATTTGAGATATTCTATGTTTTTACTATTTTCCCTTTGCAGGTATTGAAGAAGGAAAGAAATATACTGAAAAGACTATATTGAAGTACAGAGAAGTTCTTAATTCTATTGATGAGTTATGTAGATCTCTGGGAGAACTTAAGGAGATTCAGGTATTTTTCCTGGGATTTATCACTACTGTGATGTTCTCTGAAATCTCTTGATTTTGAATGACAATTTTGAAAAATTTGTGAAGACTTGATAAGCTACTGTATGCTTTTCCAGATTTCTGCTATATTTGTACTTGTTTGTAAGAAGTTGTGCAGTCTTTGAGATTTAAGTTAGGCATAAGTATTAGCCAAAAAGAACGATGTAATATAAAGTAACTGATCACTTGATCAGCTACTTGAAGTAGCTGATGAAAGCTGAGTTAACTCAAATCACAATGAATGTGGATTATCTGTCTGGAAAATAGAGGGATGGAGTAAAAGGCTGATGAAAATTGATATTCCAGCTGCTTGTTTTATGCGTAAAAGACCTTAGACAGATTTGAACATTCTAGGGATTCCGGAGTGATTCTTTCCTCTGCAGACCTGACCTTCCAAAATGTCTTTCTGGAGGATTATTTTTCTTTATCCTCTTTTTTTTTCTAGTAGTTTGACTCCTAATCCTTTATTTTCCTTTAGTTATTTTTGATACAAATTTGTTTAATATCCTCAGATTCTTGGCCAACTGTTTGAGTTCCTCAGTCTGTGATATCCTGCGTTTTCCCCATCTCAGAGAAGTTCTCCTTAGCTTTGAAAAAATTACTCTTTGCTTATCCTGAAATGAATCAGATTTGCTGAATATATCTGCCATAAGAAATTTACACCAGTTCTGATATTTTTAGAGATTAGATTTCGCATTTTTTTAGTCCTATGTTGTTCAGAATGTAACACAATGTATTAATTACCAATTACTTACAGTTATGAACAATGACTACCTTATTTAATTTTCTTTTTACATGACAGAAATGTGAATTTGCTGAAGAGTTGGCTGCAGTACAAAAAGCAGAAACAGGAAATGATCAAGATGCATGTACGGATACTACTAAAGACAAAGCAGGGGAACAAAGGCAAAAGGTTAGTTATATTTTCTGGACCAGAAATCTGTTTCTTAAAAGACTGATATACTGTTGAAGATGCTTGCTTTTTAGTCTAGAGCCTCCCTTAAGTTTGGTGTCATCAGTGTGATCAGTGTAATCATTTATGTTCTTGTCCTCTCTCCTTTTTAGTCCCCCTTTACCTCCCAACCAAACTCCATGTTCTTCCTGTCTCCTTTTGTTGTCTCAGCCTTCCTTTTACTCACCTTTATGTGGAGTAGGCTGTGGATGGATGATGAGATCGATGATTGTCTCTGAAAGTAGTTTTCCATTTTAGTCACGAGACTATTGTTGCTGTTCTCCATTTCTCTTCCTTACCTATATGTCATCCTGCATGGCACTGTATTTCCTTTTTTTTCATACTCATACACATACCAGTGTTCCTTTTGGCTTGTTACCACAGTATTCCTTTTGGCTTGTTACCACAGTATTTCTAATATAACCATCCTGAATGCAGCCATTCCTCCTCCTCCGAAGGGAGAGCAGACTCTACTCTCTCCTTTCTAATCAGACTTACTGAATATGGAAAGTAATAACAGGAACTACTGTTGCTATTTCACAGAACACAGATTTTTCATATTTCCCTGAGGGACAAGTTATAAATGTATAACAAGTACTTCTCTCAGAGCTCAGAATTTGAGCTAAGAAATGGTAGGCAGGATTTTTTTTTTTCTCTATTCAGTTATTAAATTCTTCATCAGGAAAACATTAACATTTAACATTTTTCTTTCAGGTTAGACCAGATATTTTACACTTGAATTCAGAAAGCATTACAGAGAAGAAAAACTATGCTCTTTCTCCTTCTGCAAACACTAAACAGGTATCTGCTGTTCATTTTGATAGTCATTTTTAAAAAAAAAAAAAAAAAAATTGGAAGTTGTTCTTGTATACTCTCAAAAGAATTTTACCTCTCAATCCACTGCTGCTCAGAAGTGACTGACAGAACTGTAGAAGTTCAGCAAACATTAACATCCTTTCATTTAGACAGAGAAGGTCCTCCTCTCTGCGTTGAGTCACCACATTATCTCGATTCTAAGTCAGCGGGAGTTTCTCTATTCACTTTAACTTTTGTGACTGTTCCAAAAGCCCTCAGGTGCCTCACCCAACATATGACTGTACCCATGTTTTGTATTTTGCTAGGCCACAGTGTTGTCAGTCCTTGCCAGACTGTGCCTCAGCTGCCAAGGGGAGAAGTCAAGGGAATGTGAAACCTCAGATGTGAGGTATGGCAGCTAGGATACTTCTCTACCCTTTTCATCACTCCATACTTCACTTACAGAAGTAGCAGATTCTTATCACGGGGGCTTCTGTCTTCCTTTTCCATCCCTTTTGAGAAAAGGCCTAGCCTAGCCTCTCATTCAGGGTTAGCAGTATCTAGCTCAAGGCTAGTCACACTGAGTTTTGCCTATGCTTTTGAGAAATTGCAAGCGAGGTTTCTTGTATTAATTTGTTTCAGTGAGAACTATCACACAGCCTGGATCTTACCATGATGCAGTCATCATCATGCTCCTTTGATCCCAGGTGACATACCAGGGCTGAAGGTCCTCCTGGTGGCCAGGCTTGTCTGACAACATGCCCCTTGTCTTCCCCACTGCAAAATATTTTCCCCAGTTCATTTTCCAGCAATGTCTGGAATTATTGCATTCTATTTTTATTGAAAAAAACAGTAAACAGCACTTTACACACGGTAAAGAAGCAGTAACGCTTCATAGATATTGTGGTTTCTTTGAGCAATTAAAAAAGAAGCTGGTCAAATATTTCACCAAATTGGAAAGTGGATTATTACTTATCTCATATCTATGATATATTCAATTTGAGAGACATTTGGAGATAAGACTTCATTGGGAAATTTTGTAGAAAAGAGTTTAATACCCAATATTGAACCTGATCTTACTGCTGAATTAAGCGATTTAGACAAAGGGTATGCAGTAAAATTCCAGCTTTCTTCTTCTTTATCAGTAGGTCTGGCATGGCACACATAGCTTTGTAATAACACAGTTATTAAGCTAAAAAAAAAAAAAAGAAAGGTACTTATCTACTTCTATATTAAAGCTATCATCTCTATAGAAGGCAGTTCTATTATTTTTCATTTTGTTAATTTTGTGTTTGGATTCAGTTGTATTTAGAGCAGTAAAGCAAAAATAGAGGCCCGAGGAATGTGCCAGTATAGTTTTGTGATGGGTATTGCCAGTTGTATGTGGTTCTGAGAGCAATGATTTCCTGACTATCACCTGGTTCATTTGGTGTGACTATAGGTGATAGAGGCTTTGCGTACTAGATTAAGGTTTTTTGTGTAGAACTTAACAAGAATAGAATTCCATAAGTAAACATTTGGAACACCTTTGTGAAGTAAGGCTGAATATATGAGTATACAAGAGGCACAGAACTAATTAATAAACCAGATAACGTCTTGTTGCTTTGCTGTTGAAATTAATGAACTCCTGTGCCACAAACACTCATTCTGAAATAAATGTGTGCTTTTCTTTTTAATATCAAAGCTAATAAAAATAATTTTAACAGGCAAGATCTTGAAACAGCTGACACAGAAGGAAAAATATAAAATGGTTGGAAAATATCTGAAAGATATTGATTTAACACCATAAATCTGAAATGTAACTAGTGATCCTCTTTCTTTAAGAATCAAAGTGCAATAGCTTGATTCTTAAGTTTATATTGTTGTGTATCTGCTTCCCATCAGGGTAATTATGCCATCTCTTCCCCCTATCCTCCTAATTACAAGTAAACAGCACTTGGAGGAAATATATCCACAGGCTCTTATTGTTTAGCAAAGAGGATACTTTACACTTTATTTTTACTATTATAATAATCATTATCTAAGTACTTGTACTATAATTTCTGTCAGTCATTTGAGATATTTGACATTTCAGTTATGTACTGCATGTTAATGATCGTTTTCTAGATATTTCCTCCTGCTTTTCAGAACTGATTAATTTAGCTTAATTCAAAAAAAAATTCTGATACTGTTGCTATCTTTTGCATGAATTGTTGATTGGTATATTGATAACTCCTTCTCTCCTCCCCCTTTTTTTCCCCCCTTTTCTCCACTTCTCTTCTTTCTCTTCCTAATTCAAGGAAAGGAATAAACTGGCCAATATTCCAGTTATCTGCCCAGCTGGTGAGGATTTTGTTTCACAGGATACAGAGCTGTCATCTTCAGCCAAAGAGGATAGTTTACAGACTGAGTTCCTGACAGAAGAAATACCCTCTGGAGAGCAGTGCTGCTGTAGTACTCATAGCCTGCATGTCAGCTCCTATAGCTTGCACATGCACAAAGACGTTAGCTGTAGAAAAGGTGCTGAAGCGTCTGATCTCTTAACAAATTCTGCTTATGCTGATGCTACAAATAGGATGGAGAGCCCATCAGATCAGCTTGAGAAATGTTGTATGTCTTCAATAGATTCTTTTCTCAAAGTCAGAGGGGAGTCTCCTCTGACTTACTGCTCACAAGAAATACCTGAAGCTAGCGCTGCTTCCTGCACAATAAATGCCAAACCAGCACATGGCGTGATAAGTGAAATGTGCGAAACTCACTTGAAACACCTTGAACACCATAACAAAAGCATGTCAGAAACACAAGAACAATTGCATGACTTTAATAACTTTACTAAACCCCAGGATGGGCTGCATGCTTTGCCTGATGCATTCTCGGGTTTCGTGTTTCAATCAGACACCAGCAGAAGCTGTCAGAGGCAGATGGTCACCCGAGAAGAGATTAGAAGTGCATCAGAAAAGAACAGCATGGCCAGCCTTTCTGGACAGGCGCCTAACTTCTCCCAACTTCTGTCTAACATAACCGTCATGGAAGGTTCTCCGGTAACTTTGGAAGTAGAAGTAACAGGATTCCCAGAGCCTAAACTGACATGGTGGGTAGCTTATAATAAGAAGAACTAAATATACCTACTACTAAGACAAAGTGAATGACATATAACTACATTAATCTATACATTAGAATAAGTGACTTGAGTCCTTTTACTATCCACACATCTGCATGGCTCTCACTTTAAAAGTTTTGACAATTAACCTATTTGAAATAATCTCTCTGCACTTAATTTCATGAATAATTGAAGTATCAAACCACTGTAATCATATCAACTAAATCAAATTTCTTAAATACAGCATATACTTTTTATGTTCATTCTCACTGACATTCCACATCTCTAGCAATTTGTCAGAAAATGTCCACTCCAGATTTACTGTATGTGAACTCCTCTGCATTGTCTCAGCAACTTGCCATTGTATATTTATATGTATAACACACAAATATGTATTTATAGCCACTACATACACACACATGCACATGTATAAGAGTTACCAAAAACTGGAGAGGTGTTATATGTATAAAATTCTTAAATGTCTGTACTAGAGCACTGGTTTTGTATTATATATTTTCTCTCTCCTTTTGAATTGCCTAATGTCCTTTGAGATTGCTTTATACTCTATTTGCTAGAGATGTAATATAAATACATTTTAAGATGACTTTTCAAAAATCCTCTGCCTATTCAAAAATCCTCTACCTATTTCAGTCTCTGAAATAGAGACGCTGAATAGTCTCTGAATAGAGACTGAAATAGCGGCAGAATTTCAGCATTAGTCCTCTGTGTGCTGACATATTTTGATTAAATTTTATTTCACTTACTGTATTCTCATCTTTCCCAGCAGAAGCCTTTCTTTTCAATATATTACATTTAGATAATATATTCCTCCTAATATATTTCCTGTCACATTGCTGTATACTTTCTGAACCAAGTAAATGAGGGGAGTGCTTTATCTATCTGATGACAGATTCAGAGAGTTTTATATGTTGTTTGTTTTATATTTTGCTTGTTCATCTTAAGACCCTATTCCCATGGGATGAAGATGGCTTAATTCAACACCTTATTAGAAAAAAACATTGTTTCAATGCAAAACTGAGGGTCCAATCCTTTCTACTGAGGGTCCAGTACTGAACACAGTCACACACAACTGTGTGACTTTCCCACTTTCCCATGAAGGACCATTTTCAGAACCATGGGACTTGCATTTTCTAGTATGAAGAATATATTTTCCAGCAATTTAAGTAATTTAAATATACATCCATATTGTAATTGTTTTAAAATAGGGATGAGGACACTGCGACTAACTCCATCTCTTGCTGTCAAGTTAGTATTAATAGAGATTGTCTGAATTGGGGAAGTTCTGCTTAGCATGTAGTGATATAAATCTGACTTGAAAACTGCCTCTCTGCTTCAGGTACAAGAAGGGCCAGAAACTGACCGCAGATGGGCACTTAAAGCTTTTACAAAAGGAGACAAGGCACATGTTGTTCATTCAGAAGGTGTGTGATAAAGATGCTGGCCTCTATGTTGTTCGGGCTAAAAATTCTAGTGGTACTGTCTCATCAAGTGCCATTCTCCATGTGCAAGGTAACAGGCCACCTATCACAAGAATAGACTGGATAACGCTGTGTGTCATCTATATTAGCATATCACTAATGTACTGGCTATTCACTTAAATACAGTATTGACTGCACTGGATTTAACCTGACAACCTGAAATTGAGCATCTTACTGCATCTTTCACAAACTGTACCAAACTGCTTTTATGTCACACTTGTTATATTGCTTGTTTCTTAATACTAGTATTATGTTTGTTTTCCTTTGTCATAGTGATGTGTAGATAAAAAGTCAAAAATATTTTCTAGGATCTGAGGCAGAGTACTGTATTTTAAAATTTTGACATTAAAAGAATTGAGAACAGTTTTAATGTTTATAGGTATCACATGTTAAAATGAAGATGTATGGGATCAGTGTATATTTCAGATCAATATGTATTCTAGAATATACTTATGATTTTGAGGGGAATGAAATTTTTTGAACACCATATGTGTTATTTGTCAATGCTGTTTTTCTCATACACTTTTTAAATAGTTTTCTTTCTGGGATAAGGCTCCTTAGACAATCATAACATGCATGATTGCACTAGCATAAATCAGATCTACATCAGAAAAATGCAGATAGTCTTAACAGATGAAAGCTCCAGCCCTTCTAATAGGGATATACTGCCTGCACTGGGAGAATTTGACCAAGAATTGTCAGCATTTGTGTAAGTAATCTACTTAGCATACAGTAGTTTGAAACCCCAAAATGTTTACAAAATAAGGCTTTTCAAAATACCTGTCTACATGCTGCTTATGTTGGTTGTAATTCTTGTGATACTTTCTCTGCCTTCTTATAAAATACATCAGTATTTCAAATATTTCAAATTACTAAATCATTAATGCGAAGAAAAGTATTCGCTTAAGTAAGCATCTGTGCACCTTTAAAATTTAAAACAATTAATTGAAGAAATACTCAGAAGAATAATGCACGCCTACATCAAGTAAAGATTGCTTTAGTCCAGTCAAGTAGATTCTTTTATAGTTCAAAGGACTAACGTTGAAACCAGGAATGTGTTCACTGAAGAATTCATTTCACTCTTGATGAGGAGAACTCTAAATACTAATAATTATTTAAATAATTATTTAAAGATTTGATAAAACCAAAATATCTGTGCCAATATAAACTTCATTTAAAGATCCTCAAATGTAACCTGTAATTTCTTCTTTAGTACTTGTTCTGTTTGCACAACAATTGACAAACAACCGTATCATATTGCTTGCATATGTGATTTGCAGCATTCATTTTATACATCTGTACAGAAAGCATATTGAGGAAATATTTACTATCTCTTGCAAAATTTGCAGAAAGGAAATAAGCCTTTTACTGCACTGCATACTCTGAGCAGAATATATATTGCAGGAGGTCAGTGAGGGACAGGACGGGACTGACAGTTGGATATTTTGGCTCAGTGACTGCAACTTTATTAAAATTCCTGTAACTTTGAAACAGGA
>JAVCKT010029233.1:0-11753 GCA_032273925.1 Rhynchotus rufescens | reverse complement strand
AAAGAAAGAAAGAAAGAAAGAAAGAAAGAAAGAAAGAAAGAGAAAGAAAGGACATAGGAAGAGAGAAAAATAAAGGCTATTATGCTCACAATATGTATCTATAACTATTTCATGGCATTTTGTAACACAACAGACATGATAGCATTCAAAAATAATGAATGGTTTGGTTAAGAGAGATCTGTCTTTCTCCTTCTTCGAGCCACGTAATACCAAGTCAATCACAAAAATGGATTGGTAGTGATTTCAGACATGATGGAAGGAGATACTGTACTTCTTTACACGCTATATAATTAATCTGCGGAATTTCATTTCTGCAAGAAATTACTGAGTCAAATAGCTTAGTGGGATTGTAAAGGAGTCTAAATATAGAATAGGCAGCTGTGCTAAGATAGCAGGTTAGTTCAAACTAATGACAGTGGAAAGCAAACTTCATTCTTCATGATGAAAGCTGCTATCCATTGAAAGAGCAAGGAAATTTTCCCAAATCCTTTGCAAAACTGGCCAAAGCAAGATGGAAGGTTTCTGCCATTCTGCAGCAATTAAAAAGGGGCCAGTGACAGACACAGGATATTTGCAAGACGCCTAGAAGATGCCTGCATTTCTCTTTCCTTCTTTTCATTCCCTGTTGAGCGTAAAGATGTGATCTGTCAGAAACAAATTATTCCAATTACTTGACAAGCTATTGCACTGCAGAATAAGAAATTATCTCAAATATGATTTTGTGGATAACTATAACCAGCTTTCTGTATGCCATACGTAACATATCTATATGGTTACCTAGAAAGAGCTAACTGTGATAAATTATATTTCAATAAAGAGAACACTCATATTTCAGACAACTTGGGTAACAATATTTCAGAAGAATAACCCTTCTTTAATCATATACTTTGATGGAGGAATGCTCATATGCACATCAGCACAGCTCAATTCTTTCCACAAGGACTGACATCTTAAACTGCTCTAAACAATGAATCACCTTGTCAAATAAAGTGCAAAATGGAAAACCTGTTTCCAAACTCATCTGATATAATGACATTTACAACAACATGTTTGAGGTGATAAACCGACAATAATAATTATATTTCTTTTAGGCTTCCATTGTGCTTTGAAAGTTTTATGTAATCATATGTTCTTTCTTTTTCTTCAAGAAAATTTTATACCAGAACCTTTCCTTGATGAGTCCTTAAAGCAAGGGCATATGCAAACCACATTTTACGTATAACTGGAACTCTTAATTTTAAGATTTTCTTGGAAGAGACTACAGTCACAATTGCAAGGCAAACATACATCCTCACGCAAAGATTCAGGTAGTTCTTTTAGAATACAATATGCATTACGGTGGTTTTCCTGTGGCTTTTCAGTGATGATTGATAGTATTTATCTTTCCTGATCCCTATCACCACAGTAACACACTAATGAAATAGCCCTGCGTGTATTTCTATATGCTTCATCAAATTGAAAAGAAGACGTGAAGAAAGTCTCCGTTAATCGTGGACATCTAAACATTTTATCATGTGCTAAGGAGGTTTGTTGAAGGGTAAAAAGGAAGGTAGTTTCAGAAACATCCTTCCAATTGCTCTTGCCACTACCAATGCTCTGTTCATAGCTTGCCCTGTCTCACCTGCTATGAAGTTTTTAACCCAAGACACTGGCACTGTGGCACCTCTGAGCAGAGGCTGAGATGACATCCAAAGAGATCTGCAGTTAAACCTTAGCATCTGTGTCAAGTGCCTGAGATTTCACCCGGCTCTCCTAGAAAGCAGGTTTGACATGTGACATTTTTAGAGGTATTAGAACTGCAGTAATTTAGTATCTGCAACAAACACATATAGATCTGGTGCTGCAGAAAAATAGGCCCCTTGGGAAAAGTATGACTTTCAGCACTGAATATGTGTGTTGAGCTGGAAAACAAAAGCTTAGGAGCGTGGGATAAATTCTGCAGCCACTCTGGTGAACCGCAGCTGACAATCTTTAACAGGAAGGAAAGCAGTAACAGCTCAGGTGCTGGAGAAGTAGAATGTGCTAGGAGATGCACATCAGCCAGCACCTGGAGTAGAGGGAATTTGGTGGTGCTCCTGAACATACCAAAAGGACCTTTTTCAAGGTAGGTTCAGGCTACTAACAAAATTTTTAATACTTATACCATTATTCTTACATATTCTTGCATATAAAATGTAGTGGGTTGAAAAGAATATTGCTGTTACAATATTATTTGCTAAAGTACCTATTTGGTTAAAAATGTCATTGATTATGCTTGATTACCAACAGGACCTCATAACAAAATACTCAAATGAATATTCTCTTTAAAAATTTTTTTTTGCCTTTGTTTTATGCCTATGTTATATTTGCCTTGCACAAAAGGAAACAGACTAGAGACTAGATTTTGGAAGAGTATCTGCTTGTTTGTTAAATGAGAAAGCCATTGACATTTCTTCTGTGCTCCTACTCCCAAATAAATATATGAAACCCTTCTCATCAGCCAAATTACAAAATATAGAAAAATCAACTTACATAATATACAGTTATTTTATTTATTCTTGTCCACATTTAAAAATAGGTCATAAGCACTTGAATGGAATTTTATTGCGACAATGTTAGTGAATGAAAACCAAGTTTTTCCAGCACATCCTTAAATATTGGTCAAAGAAGGGAATTGTAGCCCAGAGCAGGTGAGAGATTCTCATTTTTTATCAGGAAATTGGGTTTCAACACATAAAGGGAGAAAAGATCTCCAAGTATCTTTCTCTTTGCCGTGTTGGAAAGTGGAATGATGAATAGTGAGATCCCATATTCACTGGTGCAAAACAAATTGTAAATAAACAAGTAGCCATACAATTATAGGCAATTGGATGAGATTAGAAAATTGTCTGATTAGAAAAAGTTTACCTTTAATTGGCAGAATTCCTATGAATTCCTAAAAAAAAATAATAATAATAATAAAAAAAAAGCCTAAGAACCTCCATAAAAATTAGTCTTTATCCAAGATTTTTTTTCTATTCTATAGGCTGAAACCAGAATCCACTAAACTGAACTCAACAGAGTGCCAATACTATGAGATGAATTTGGTACATAGATCACAGGGCCTGCACCTGTTTCAGATGTGACAAATGACTTTAAAAAAATTGCAGCATCTCTAATTAGTCCAAATTCTTAAACACATTCATATATTATATTCTTTATGCCTACTGATTTTTTTTGAGTGCTATAGCTGCCTTACCCTTGCTATACTTCATCAAATGCCAATACCTTTGATTGTATAACTCACACTTTTTAAACATGATAAACCTATTAGCTGCTTGGAATTTGAATACTGAGTCACATAACGATATTTTAAAGTGAAAGTTAGTGACTTTCTATGTCAGTATGTAAATCCACAAGTCAAATAGGATTTTTAGACTTTTGTTATATGTTTGTTTTATACAAGTAAGAGTGTGAATGGCAAAACTGGTATGTGGAAAATGTGTACACTGTTAGAGTTTATTAGTAATGGAGAATTAGACTGAGAATCTTGCTGATGCAGAATTACCCTTAGTAGGTACATGACTGTAAAGGCAAAGTCTCCCATTGGAGAGGTGATCAATATGTAACTTGCAGTTCTATCAATCTGTAAACATCTATTTAAAAATGAAAATGATGTTATGGAATTGTAAGTGTACTTCCACCAGAACTGTTTTGAGAATTTTAAAGTATCAGTAATATTCTAATGCATATAGAGCAACTAGATAAGCTGCTATGGCCTGCTGAAGAAATAGTAATGTCTTCAGCAAGCCATTCTGAAAGGAGCTAGAAATGGCTGTATTCTGAAGAGATTATACCAGTTAAGCAATAAATCAACTAATTTGCATATAATGAATCTAGATTCTCAGTCTTTGTACAGGCCAAGTGTACTACATTTGACCTGATATGGGTGATATGGATCCCCATATGGGGATCCTAGCATATAAACAGGAGAAAATAAAGTATTAACAGGAAAAGATCTTAAATTGCATCACTTGAGTCACTCCCGTAGCTTAGATGATGGAAGAGTGCCTGAATATTTGGTCACTTTTTTGAAGCTAAGCTTTTAATAGTTTTATTGTTTAATCAGAAAAGGGGAACTGGTGTTGATTGCACTATCAATTTGTTTCACAGTCTGTGAATTAAGAATATTTATGGAAGATTGTGTTAAAGGCTTATCTTTTATTATTGCAGAAAGAGAAGCATTATTTTTATATATGTTTAGTGTTTCTTTAATGTTTGTAAAATAATTCAGAACCGCAACATATTTTAGTGATTCCAAAAACTATGCACTTACTTTCCTTTTCAATTAGTATTGGCTTTTTGCTAGAAAAAAATACTCTTTCAAGGAAGAGGAAAGTCTCACCCTGTCCTGTCCTTTTTAAAAGTCAAAGAGGGATGTAAACATACCAAAAGAAGCATAAAGAAAAGTGTGCCTCAAAAAAGGGGCTAGTATGAGGGCCCCACAGCAATTGCAGAAGAATGACTGTTTCTGCTCTAACCGGAGCAACCTTGAATTATCTTAAAATCAAGTCCAATAAGGCCAATATCCAAGTTCTGGGGCTGCCCAGAGGAAAAGGTTTGTAAGACTATAATCTTTGTGGAAAAGTTGTTCCTTGACCTTTTTTGGCACTGTATGTCTACAGCAGCATAGGGAGGTCAAAAGTGCACTAGTTGTTAGCACCGAAGATGAAGCTTAACCAGACACTGAGAGCAATGATTGTCAAACGGCTCCATTTGCAAGACAAGAAGTGTATCCTTAGTAGAGCAAGGGAGATGAAAGAGATTATTTTCCAGAGGTCACATTTGTTCTTCTCTTCTGACCTCTCTCAAGATCGCAAAAGAAGCGATAAGAGTTTTCTGTAGCAAAGAGGTGCTGCAAAGAAAGAGGGCCTGTGCTTTCCCCATCCTTCCTCTGCTAGTCTTCCAGCCAAAGCTGAGCTCTGTTTTACAATTCTCACTCTTTCACAAGAACCTAGCAAAAATATGTAAAGCAAATGGAGAAATTAGAGAGTTTGAAATGCCCATAATCTGACATTTTAAATCCCTCGTACAACCTTGAAAGAAGTTTGGACTTGGGAGAATTTTTTTCTCTTTCATATTCCTTTCCACAGTTTCTAGCATTAATATTTGTATGGTGGCAGCCCCTAGGAGTCACTGGTCAACAGCATTCTGTGAGATGCTGAGTGTGCATATGCTGTTTCTGCTTTGCATCTCCATCATCCCTCTCATATTTATTAACTGTAGCTCGAAATGAAATTACTTAATTTGTGTTGGCTCCCATCAACTCCTTTCAAGATGTCAGGGATTTCAATGAAGAGGGATTTGCAATGCTGTCTTTATTTCATCTGTGGGTTTACAGGCCCAGCCTCTGCAGGGTGCACATACAAAATTGTGCCTGGAGAAGGACTCTTTCAGTAGCTATTCAGAAGACACTGTGATGATACTATAGAATTTTGTAGAAGTGTATTAGCTGATTGTAAATGATTGCAGAGTTAGCCACTGAATCCAAAAATGATTCAAGCTTTAAAATATTTAGGCTTTGAACTTAGCACAGAAGCTTAATTTTTGAGCTATCGCTGAAGTGTTTGGGATAACATATGTTGATGTGTTATTTAAAATCATTGGACATTTTATAAGTAGTAAGTATGAAACTCATGACTTCCTATTTTCTCGATAAAAGATCAGGATTGTGGATAACTGAAGGTTTATTATAAGGCACAGTGTGAAGCAGTTGCTCATTTTTGTGCTTCGTTGGTGTGACCTAAAAATCAAGTTTGACCTAATTTTCCAAGATCGAGGATGAAGAAAAGGAAAATTCTGCTTAGAGGTAACTTAGAAATATGACTTGAAGCAAATACAGGATGTATGGGATGAAACTCCCTGAGTTACCACAAAAATAGCAATTGATGACATTTTTGAATATTCCCATTGTGACAGAGTAGTTAAGAGATGCCACTAGATAATATCTCCATTCTAGGAAGCTCCAGTTACAACCAAACTTTCCAAAGCTACATAAAAGATTTTAAAAATGCAGTAAGTCAGTAGGATGTGAGGATAAGAAAAGAGGAGAAATTTTGACATTAATGGACTGTATTGTTTAGCTTCAAATGAGATTTCCTGTACTTTTGCAAGTTCTCTGTCATAGCAGAGAATTCTGTGATTATTTTTCTTACAACTTTAATTTATGTTCTACTGTCAGTCATCAATGTTTGTTTAACACGTGGAACGGTTCTATTTAAACATTCCCTCAAGCTACTTGGCTAAACTTGCTATCCATTGGGTGCCTTGGAGGATAAATTATTGGAATCTAAGCAGATTAATACCTCATGCTTATTCCCATGGCTAATGCACAGTTTTGCAGTTGGAATAAGAGTTATAAGCCAAAACTTTAAGTGATGGAAAATTCTGCCTGCCTTGTAAAGCAAACAGGTTCAAGTTGCCTTTTCAGGAGAGAAGCAGCTCTTGAAAATTCCTTAATGTGGGAAGGCTGGGCTGGCAAGTCCTTGTGAAGAGATGACCAGCAAAAGGCTTCCTGCACAGATCCATAGTTTGTTACCATTTTGGAGCATAACTTTGCTAACATGTATTGAGCAGTGTTTTAGTAGCTAAAACTCCAGAGAAATGGATAAACTCAGGAATGGAATAAATCTTGACCATGTCCTTACATATCTTAACATCCAGTAACATTCTTTTGAAATGATTCAAAAACATTGTAATGGGACAAAATTCATTATTTTGGTCTGAGCTGCTTCAAAAGTTTAGGGCTGCTTCAAAACACCCTGTTTCTGATGGTTGGAAACCTTCCTCTGAGTTCTGTTTTATGAACAAGGATTTTTATCAACAAGATGCTGGTGACAGTTGATATATATAATAAATATTTTATAGTTAAGACACAGTTAGCATCTTTCTGTCATGTTTAATGAAAGATGATAAATGCCTTCAGTCCTATAGGTGCCACTTTTCCTTTATTCTATTAAGCCTTGGCTTCTCTAAAATTTGGGCTCTACTTCTCTCTGTCAACAGCAACTGTTTGTCTCTCTGTGTCCAATTCATGTTAAAAGCTCTTCAATTATGGCATTGATGTCAAGGCTGACAAAAGAACATTTTTTCCCCCCATATCCTGCATTGATCTTCCCAGAAGAGGTTTTAGAATTTCGCTACATTCCTTTACTTTCTCAGCAGATGTCCTGAATGTTTTTTACAGCCCCCTTAAATACTCTCTTGTTTCACTTCAAAAACAAGAGAAAAACAAACAAAAGGCAAAAGAACCCACAAAGAAATCCATTTTTACAAAAGCAAGATATGAAGAGAAGTACTGTTGTGACACTGTTGGTTTTCTTTACCTCCCCAATTTCTCACTTTTATTGAAGACCTAAAAACAAGAAATATAATGATCTAGGGTAAAATAATGTAAGTTGCAAAATTTAGGAATCTCAATCCATATCAGAATCTAAAAATAACACGCAGGACTTTCAGAAATTCTGATTAGGCCCTATGAGATTGGGGCCTGAGATTAGTTTGGAGCAAACTAGACTGAATTTAGGCTGCTAGGCCTAAAATACCTAATCTAGGGGCCCAAAGTCATTGTCTTTAATGATCTGGATGCTACATAGAGCTGTAATGAAACCCCTAGATATCAAGGGCAATATTAAGTGTTTCTGTCAATAGAAAAAGACTTATGGCCTTGTCTCCTCCTCCCTTTTCCTCTTCTGATCTCAAGCATCATACTTCATTTTAGCAAAGTAGTGCTGAGCAAGGTTCAACATGCAGCTCAAGATAATACAAAGGTAAGGTAACACAAACCAAACCAACTGCTGGATAATTTTTTTTTTTTTTGGTCCCTCTTAAATCTTCAGAGCACATTTAAAAGAGGAGGCATGACCTGATGACCTGGCTTACTGTGCTCAGCATCGTTTATAAACTCATCAGAGCTGTGGAGAACAAGCACAAAATGAGGCCTTGATGTAGCAGGAAGAAACACGAGTCCCACAGAGACTACTGACCGGAGCAGTATGGATACATGTCATGGACCTGAGCCAGGATGTGGTTTGGGTTAATTACCTCAGAAATAGTTGGGTGACAAACAGCAATGATTAATCTAATAGGGGAAAAAAAAAAAGTTATGTAAAATATATCAAAACTAATGAAGATCATACTAAAATTATTTCCTTGTGCTTTCTAAATATTTCAAGATCCAGATGCTCTTCCAATAATTAATTGCATAACTTGCCACACTCCTCTGATTTAACTTTTAATTATTTGCTTTGGAGAAAGTTAGATGGTCCTTGAATTAATTTTGTTTTTAAATGGAACAGTAGCTTCTCAAATATCAGAGATTGCAACTTGCATCACCTTTTAATTATAGGTTGTTTTCTGAAAAGTAATTTTTTGCAGAAACCCAATATAGCTGGCAACCCTCTGCACTGAGAGGGGTTGCTGTTGGAAAGCCTGGTAGTTCACTCTGCCAGCAGAAGGCTGTTGCTCAAGTAATATAGACTTAATTGCAAAGAATCAATGAGCTAGTTAGTGTCTGGTATGATAACATAGTCTTACAAGAGGAAAAGCATAATAGAATCCCAGGAATAAAATTAATAAGGCCTATTCCTTGAAGAAGGTAATAACAAAATATGACTTTGATGCAATACGTAATGTTCTCACTGCATATATGTAAACTCATTGCCTATAAGCATTATATGTAGTCTACGCCTACAGGAAAGGCTACAAGAATAGAATTGCCTTCATAAGGCCAGCTGTTGTTCAAATTTCTGACTCACACTTGGTCCTGGATGATGTTCATTCTATAGTCAAAAGTAGTGCTTGAAGTTACTGAAACGTTCAAGGTGTCTTTGTTTTATATTCAATAGGGGATTAAAGTTCAGCTTTAGGATCCAGGGAAAGCGTCTACTTCCATCGCATTCTTAATGCAGAAGATGGAGGATTTAAACCGAGATCTTTTGTACCACATTCCCATCCAGTTCTTAAGCAGTGCAGAGCTACGTTCATGATCTTTGTCTCTATAAATATTTAATAATTCAACAGGCAGGACTCGCAAGAGTTTTCACTCCAAAATACTGACAGTCTTGTGGATAGCATGTTAGACAAACAGTTAAAATCTACTCCGGCAGAGTAAATTAAAGTCTATCTCCCATGCTTTGGGCTTTTTCTTATCACAGAGATTTTGGAGGAAGGATGACACCTTCTTCTTTTGAAAAAACACTAGTTATCACAGTGGTTGCTAGGATCCATTTTTTCCCTTTTAATCCCAACACATCATAAAGTATCTTCAAGCTAGCAAGGTCTAAATCTATCAATCTCATGTTTTTGGTAGATTATTTATTTGAAGGATATTTCTCAGTTTATGTGTCTAAGCTAGCACCTAAAAATACCCCCACCTTTTTTCTTCAAAATGATAACAGTGACAGCTAATATCTGTATAATTTTTTTCACCATCTTTACCAAAATTGGTATCTACAAAATGTATCTTATGAGATATAATGTTTTTTTGTTGATAAGTAAAAGAAATAACTATCTACCTTTCTAATTAATTGCTTGTAACCATGCTAGGAAAAATGGAATCTGACCTTCTGGAATATTCAGGAAGTGGTACATTTAAAAAAAAAAAAAAAAACAAAATCCCTTTATATCACTTTGAAGTTCCTATTCCAAGCACAAGCTCATATGCAATGGTGCACTGTTACAACATCCAAAAAGCCCCTATAAATGGAATGATCTTGCAGCTTAATGAAACAAGATGAAGTTAATCATCTGATTAAGTTGGTGGCCTGCCTAAATAAAAAAGCTTCTCATGAAATTTGTATATGAATTCTATACTCTTAGTACCAGAAGAATAATATTTACTTCATTGCAGCTAGGCCTCTTTAGCAGAAGGGGAAATAAAACACACAAATTGACAGTGGGGAATGGATAGATGAGCAGTTGTACTGAATCTATATGAGGTGAGCACTGGCAGAATGGCTATAAACAATATTCAGTAATAAGAAGAGTTTTACACTAATGTTTCTTGGCCTGCTTTTGACCAAGGCTATGTCAGTGATCTTAATGGCAGATTTAGTCTCTGCTCTTGTGCATCACCCTGATCGTAAATAGGAGTCTGCCTATGCGAGCGTCTTCACTGGATTAGGGCTGTTAAGTGTTGTATTTTTGCTGAAAATATTATATGACGCTTCAAACTGTCCCTAACACTAGCAAAACTCCCTTTATGTTTTTGTGAGTTTTGCCTGTGTGGAGGAATAGTCCTTCACATAGTTATTTCCTCCGAGAATATAGTTGTGGATGGATACATGATGCATTTCTTCAGAATTTAGCATTATTTGCTGAACTTAAATGTCTTCTATTTGATATTTCCTTATTCAAACAAATTCTGCTGCATGAAGTCTAACCAATTTCAGATCTTTCACCCTGTGTTTAAACCTGTGTAGTACAGAGCAGAAACTGATGCTCTATATTGATGTTTTTCCTAGAGTTTTTAATAGTTAAAACTATTTAGTTTTAATAGTTTATTTAGTTTTTATATTAGTTTATATTAGTTTAATTAATATATTATTATTTATATTAGTTTATTTAGTTTTTAATAGTTAAAACTATTTAGTTTAAAACTATTAATTTATTGCTAATGAGAGTGACCTACATCAGAACACCTCTTAAATAGCAACTTCTTAGACCTGCATGCTGACGGAGCTTCACAAATGCTGTGTGGGGAACTTCAGGCTCTGTAGAACAGCTGTATTTATACATGGGAAATGCAGCTCTGCTACCTAGCTGATGTTTTACAAAAATATGCAAACAAATGGCAAGAACTGATATCATCCTTGGAAGACCCAGTCTATAGCACCTTTCTCTAAACTGAGAAATTGGACACCATGAAAAAAGTCTCATAATGAAGGTTACAGCTGCCATACACTCGTCTGTTATAGACAAGGACTCAGCTGACTGACCTAATATGTAGGAAAGATGAATTTTGAATTCTAACTTTTTTTTCATTAAATAAACAGATTACATCAGTGATTTTTGGATTAATATAATGGATTTTATTCGATCTGAATGCCCGTTTTGCTCCAAAACAGTCAATTTTTGGTTAGAGGGGGAATTAGTGATGCAATAATAGGTAAATTAGTACAACTGCCACCAATTCTGTCATGTAGATCAAGTACAGACTTCAGTCTCCAAATTGCTTCTCAAAAGTGCCATATTCAAACAATGAGTTAAAGGATTCACTTTTTTTCTGAAATTACAAGTGTCAGAAAGATAAGAAAAAAAGATTTTCTTTTTACACATTGCTGACATTGGCACCAAAATGTTGGCAAAGAAATACTGTCTTAAGAAATATGAGATGTTTGCAAGCATTGCAACTGTTCCAAAGGTAGTAAGAAAATATTCATATCCTTCTAGTTATACTATGATATTTCATGTCAAATACAGGACTTTTCTGGTAGGATTTTTAAAATAGGTTATGGCACTTGATTTTTTTATTTTTTTCCTAAAGTGAGCTATTCTGACAATCTTGAAGTAAACTTGTTAGAACACCAGGATTTTCCTAAATTGCATTCCTAATCCAAGCTGTCTATAGGCTTAGTTTTAGAGTGAGAAGTTTTGCCCTATTTTTAAGGACACATACTAACATTTTTAAGGAAACTAAAAAAACATTACTCTGGATGCTTTAGGAAACAGATGCAAGAATGATTCTTCTACTTCCTGAACTGGATGTTAACATACAGTTTGTAACTTTAAATTTT
>JAVCKT010029230.1:0-23716 GCA_032273925.1 Rhynchotus rufescens | reverse complement strand
TAATTGAGAAAAGACTCTATGGTATTTCCATAATTAAAATTATTTGTACAGTGGAACTCTACAGCCAGTTGTTTGTAGTTAGTTTTTTTCTCTCTTTCTACTAATCAGGGAACTCAAAAAGAATGAGAAAAGTTTATGCACATCTGTAACAAGTAGGATGATGTCCGGTTCTTTTAAAAGATAGTATTGTCACCAAACTGTAGATGCTTTTGCTTTTTTCCCCCCTAAAGGAGAGATTTCAAAACAATTTGAGAAATGTCTATTCGACTACGAAAAGCAACATTTAACAATCTTAGTAAAAAAAAAAAAAAAAATAAATTTTTAATAACAATTGCTTATATGTAATAAAAGTAGTCAGAGAAGTTGACAATGTTTCATCTGCTTTATGTCACCATATAAATAATAACAGGTATCATTTAAAAAAGACACTATGATAGAGTTCTTGATTTTAAAAAACTGTTTGCCAAAAATAGCTCTTTGGTGTCCATAACTTATATGAAAACAACATTGTTATAGTTTTTATTAAGCACTTCCATTTTTATCAAGTCTTTCCCCTGTGCCAAAGAGCCTCCTGTGCAGGTTTCCTTCCCTGTCTGTTTGAGAGGAGATGCACTGAGCACCAGCCTTGCTCCATGCAGCTAAAAGACATCAGGAATCATATGATTTGTGCGACGTCCTTTACCTTTGCAGGCTGGGATAGGTCGGCTGACACGTGAGTGAGGCTCTGAGTACTGGGTAGGCATCTAGGTGTCGGTCACCGGCAAAGTTTTGATCAGAAAGACAAATTCTCCAAGTGTGTTGCTGTGTGGGATATTGCTTTGAGATGCAGTTACCTACCCAAATGAGTTGAGGAAAAACAAATCTATAGCTCTCAAGTACTTTGTCGTGGTGCATTTGCCATGCCAGTCTCCTTCATTTCACAGTCTCACGATGGGGGTTCTCCAACGACTGTAAATTCCTTACGTATCACACTTAGGCTTTTCCATACGAACAAGTGACTGGCACCACACACTGGTAGCTTTTTTCTTTATTTCCAGATGCTTAGCTGATCTCAGAAATGGCCATACACTGTTTTAAAGATGACTTAATTGCTTCACATTTAAAGCAGTATATTAAACAAGTACTGTCTGTACCAAATGCAAAATAATTAAGATATATGTAATACTAGCAAGATAACTTCTGAAAGGATCCAGGACTTTTCCAGAAATTTTTATAGCCTGTAAATGAGTTACCTTTACAGAACTCTGGTGAGACAGCTGCTCATACATTTCAATGGTTAAAAAAAAGCTCTTGCCCTCCATGGTGCTTGTCTGATATCCATAGCATAGGTGCTTTTCTTTCTTTGGCATGTCTATACAGGGATGCAAAGATGTGTATTTTTAATGTTTGTATAAATGCATTCAGTTTGAAAAGCTCATGTACTTTTTAATATACTCAATTCACCACTCTATTCCCTTTGAAATTGTGCACAAGTTCACTTGCTATTCCGTTTCTAGAGGTTAACGTACATTGAAAAGATGACAATAATTTCCACTTATTTTCAATAGTTTAAGCTCATTGTTGCTGTTCCAAAAGTCTGAGGTGGTCAGACTTGCAGCTTGGCTGATGCATGCATGACCTTTTGGCACAGAGCACCTGCTCGTGGCTGTTGATGTACAGAACAAAATCCTGATCAATCTCTGACACTTACTACAGACTTCCCGCTGCTTAGAAATGTGTACTGTAATAGCATTTGTATGTTTTCTTTTCCCTTAAGATTTCAGTAGCCTGCTTCACAGGAGCACAGAAAATTAGAAATAACATCACAGACACTGTAATACAAATAGCTAAAGTAGCAATTTCCTTAGTCTTCTAAACAAATCTCTCTATATGGATGCATCAGTCTATATGTGTGTAATTTAAACGTAACTCTGAGTATATTTATATGTTGTGTGTATGAACACACTTATTTCATTTTGTACATAACTGTTAAAATGGCAAGAACATGACCTTTTTCTCTTTTACCAATAACTAGACCACAAGAGACACCACTTAGTACAATGCTAGAAAATAAAATAAATCTCTTTAAATTGTGGAGGGCTTGTTGTTGTTTTTAAGGGAAGTTTAAGTTGAAAAACTAGGGTTCATCAGTCTTTTGTGAAAAATGATCTGTTGAATTTTAGTAGGATAACAATTGGCGAAAAAAATACCAGATTGCCATTGATTTTACCGTTTTAGTTCATCAGCCAAGTAATTTAGCTTCCTGGGATAGATGAACACAAGGAAGATAAGCACAGAGAGCATGCAAGCATTTAATCTTTTTAGGAAAAGGAAAATTAGCGGGAAGAAAAGGCATAATTGGGAGAGAGAAAGAAAAGGGGAAAATTGCTTTAAAAGATTATGTGTTCTAGTAATAGTATAAAGTAAACTACTGGGAGAATAAGAATGATTTCCCCAAGCTATGTAGCATCAGTCACTGTTACTGACCTCTCATGGATGCTGATTATGAGCACTAGACATCTTCATCATTCATCAATTCTTTTCAGTAGGTTTGCTAGTTTTGCTCTTGAGGTATGTTTCAAATCCCAGTAAATATAAAGTTAGCAGAAATTTCAATATCTATCTCAGTGAGTTATGTCTTCCTATGAAATAAAGTGTATATCTAAGGCATATCTAATGATTTTATCTAGTTCCATATCCAATCTAAAATTTGTGGTTGGCTTTTGAAGAGAATTTTATCTATGGGTAGCAAGTGAAGAGCTGCTGTAATGCTCTACACATTTTTATGTACTTTTGTCTCATAATTTCCCACTTTTTTTCTTTGTATGAATGCTTTATTTGAAAACAAAGTCTATATAAAATCAGAGAAAGTTTAAAGCATATACACAAAATACCATTGTAAGGAATTATGCTAGTTATTTTTGCTTATCTTACATAAGTAATAACTAAATTGAAAAATTAGCCGCTTAGTCTTTTTTGTGTGTTAAAAAGACATATAATCCGAAATTAAGTAAGCTTTAAATATAGAGTTCTATCAGCTCCATATTAATTCCTTCATGCAATTTATTTTAGTCAAGGTATGCTGTGCTCCAGTAAAGGAACAGCAAGAATGATTTAGAGAAATAGTCAGTATTCTCCTCATTCTAATAATATGATTGACGTGCATCTGAAATTAAAAAAAAACAAAAACCTTCCATCGATAAAAAGTAATTTGCGTGAGAAACCTCTTCCTCCTTTTTAAATCTGTCATAGAATGCCATACTCTAGAAAGTTGTCTAGTAATAATAATGTTGTTACCTAATAAAACAATACAATTTAAATAAAATGAAGCGTTGCCGAACTTCTGTTAGTACACCATATAAATACAATCTGGATGTAGACAAGTATTCCTTGAAATGTAGGATAATCTTCTTGATCTTCTGTGTAGTTCATTCTAAAGCTTATTTAGAAATAAAAAATAAAACCCTAATAGAACATATTTTAATTGTTTTTTCCACAACTAAATCCTATAGATTAAATTTTCACAAGTAGGATCAGCATGCTAGAATTATGGCTTGCAATGGGAAATGCTGGTTTTCAGCTGCAGGCTGTTCTTACTGCTACAGGTTACTGCTGCTGCCATAGATCCAGCTGCATGGCATATATTTAACCTAATGTGAAACTGTTACAGTTCACTTATCAGAGAAATTTGATTTTAAAAACACAGAAATTTAACAATGTAATCTTTGCTCTAATTTGTCCAGCAATGAATACAATACCAATTTTTATCACTTACGGAGTATATAAGTAGCAAATAAACACAATTCTGTATATATCTGGAAACTGGGCACAAATTCTAGCCTTTTATTTCAAAAAATTCTGTATTTCTTTCTCAGTGAGTAATTTATTTGTAGGGATTCTCGGTCTCTTGCCTGGACTCACTAAACAAATACAGTCCTAAACGCTGCCCTGAAGAAAGCTGGACTATTCTGCTACAAAATCTAAAGGAAGCGTTTTGTTCGTTTGTTCTTTATGTGTCACTTTTCATCGGTTGTAGAAATTCGTTCTGTGGTTTCACTCTGGGCTTATTTAATTCTGTCATTTCTGCTATGCTATGTGAAGGTTATTCTCCTCTCTTTTTTCTATGCTGAGATAAAGAAAAAGTGCTTAGGTATTGATAAAGGTTTCTCTGAACACTGAGTTTCTGTGCTTTGATCCTAATCAGGTCTTCCAGTGGGAGTTGTTTTTTGTTTAATCTTTTGGTGAGTATTTTCAAGTCCTCAGTGAGGATACTGAAGCAGAGGAAAATATGAAGAAAATAGCCAGACGTAAGATGGATGTAAAATGTATGTTTGCACTCAGAATTAGACATTTTCATGCTTGTAATTAGAAGGCATTAATTGACATTTTACTAGCAAGTGAATTAGATTTTAAAAAATAAAATAGCTGCTTTCTTAATGCAAGCAGAGGAATGCACTTTCATAAATCATTGAGTAGACCCTGGGAGCAGTTATTCATATGAGAATCATAGTCCTCCTTCACTTCTCAGTCTTTGGCGTACTCTCTTTTACAACTGTTCCTTTATCAGGAAGGAGAAGTTACCCTTTTCAGTAAAGACTTCATTATTGTTATCTGTGCTTTGATCATTTTATATTCTTAGTAAAGTGTGTATATATATATAACTGAACCATCCATAAATAACTACATAGTATTTATTTACCAAGCAGAGATTCTCAACGTGCCTTGTTCCATTGCACTTCAACATGCATCAAGTTCCTGGGCACAAGACAGTAAGAAGTTGCTTGTGATCAACGAAGCATCAAGTCATTTAGTATTTGAGTGCTGAGACCTTTCTTTGTCTGGAATAAATCTGCATTGACTGTGAGTGGGGGCAGACTCGTAAGGTGGCAACTTCTAATATAAAAGAATGTCACTAGATTAAAATGTGCCCTTCTCCTACTAGCTCTTGCCTACTGTAGTTTCGAGCAACACACAGAAAATCTTTCAAGTGATTTGGGCTGTGCTTGATATCAGTTTATGAAATGTGTGTGTAATTGGATATACAAACAATAAAAATGTAAATTTGAAAAATGTAATTTAGAAACAGTTGATTGATATCAAAATAACACAATAGTTACGTCTGAAGTTATTTTTCAAGTTGAACTCTCAGAAGCGAGCAAGGGTTTTTTCCATTCACTACAAGCTGTTTAAAACAATAAGCTCACCGGCCAAAGGGGAAGACCAGATCTCATTTGAAGCTGCATCTCCTCTCCTTTCCCAAGTACCCTAATCATAGCACTTGAGGCTCTTTTTGTTTCTTTTTCTGGTTCCACATTGTGTACCGTATATAAATATTCATTAGGAAAATAATTAGAACTTGAGTTCTCCATATAAGCTGTTTGAGCAGACGTATAATGCTGTCGTTTTTGTATTGTAAATGTATACGTAGAAATGCATGTTTGCTATCTCTGACTCATAGAGTATATGAATACTTATTGAAAGTGGAAAATATTTTTTTAAAAAAGTTTTTTTAAAAAAAGTTTTAAAATAAATCATTAAAGTTCTTTATCAAGGAAGTGCCTATCTGTTTTGGTAAGGAGAGTTGCTGTAAGATAAGGGTTAAAGAACTTCCAGGTAGAGCAGAAAGGGAAAGGTCAGATTTCCGTATACTAGATGGTTCTTATACTGTAAGGTTAAGCAAAAAGAGGCGTAGGGACAGGTTCATGGTACCTTTCCATCCTTGCTTCCGGGAGCGGTGTTTCTTCCAGTCGTAGCTTACCAGTGAGATATAGTTCTCATAGCTGCAGTGTTTCCAAGAGACGTTTGTCTGTTCCTCATCTACCACTGTTGTTTGTAGAAACTATTTTACACAGTGAGAAAAAGAGAATAATGTACTAAGTAGGGATAAGTAGGATAACGAGCAAGAGGAGGAATGATATCTTCTCCCACAGCAGTTAGTTGGAAGGTTTTTTTACGAGAATTAGTCTTAAAATGATGTATTTTCTCTTCAAATTACGGATGATTGGCAGACTGTTCCTGCTTCTGGAACTTCTTGTCCCATCACGCCATTTCACGTAGTTGAGACCAGTCATATCAAGGGAAAATTGCTCTACTCTTTTTCGAAGCTTTAGAGGCTAAGACAAGGTCAGTGATGTGGGAGTGGTTTGTTTTATTGTGGGCAATTACTATTTTTCTTTTGAGTTGCAGGTCAAAGCCCTTTGAAGATTTGAAAAAAAAAAATTGATTATCATGCAATTGATCTCCATACAGAAATATAAATCTGTTATTACATATACACTTCTAAATATATGCTATTAAGTCTGCAAGCCTATTGAGAATGTTTCTTGGGAGAAAAAAGTAGAACAAAGACACACAGTGTTTGACAAAGACACATGCTTTTCCTCGGTTATAGAATTAAAAAAAACCTACAAAGTATAAATAATTACAGAAGAACTCTTAAAAGCTCTGTTGAAATCCTAGGGGAGAAAAAAAACTGTAAAGATGATTAATGGTTATCAGCCATTAAATAAGTGTTTTTAAGCTCTGTCAACTTTGCTTTTCTAATGAGGACTTAACTGGTACTGAAGTTAAGCTTTTATCCAAGTTGTGTTTTGTTATTTCATTTAATCAATGTTTTGTATAGACACAGTTACCATCATCATAACCTTTCAGTTCCCATGTTTTGGCATCTCACAGATTTTGTGTGCAAGTTTGAGGCTCAAGGGAGGCAAATTTAGCTGAAATGTCCAAGCACAATTTAATGTGTGATGCCGAGCCTCAGAACTCCGCTTAGATTTGCCTATTGTTGCAAAGAGAGGCTTTATAATTACCAAGGGATTAGGGCAGAATATGAAAGACCTTGAAAACAGCTTTCTTGCAGATGAGAAATGTGTTCTGCACCAACTCCGAAACAACGAGCTGGAGAAGTTAGTGAAGCCCAAGTATATTAAAACGCGAAGAGTTCACCAAAAAGGTCCTGATGGAAATTCCTAATTAAAGAAATAAAAACTGACTCTCAAGAATATGCAAGTTCTCTTTTCAAGAAGAAAAAAGAGCCTTTTGAGGGCTGGAAGTGATATGACAACACAAATAGTGGTTTCATCCTCCTTTTTTCCTCTACGGCAATAGAAATGAAAATGGAGCTTAATGGCACATAAATAAAAATAATTAAACGGGTGCTAGTTGTAGTGGTACATTACCTGAATTAATATACAAGATTAAGAGACCAATAACCCAGAAACAATTTAGTTACTTTTCTGCTTTTATATAAATTAGTAATCACATTTGGATAAGAATATGGCATAGTATAGCACCAAACTGCTTATTAGAGTAGCTCAAAGTTCTTAATTATTTTTCCTAATTATATTTTAGCTATTAAGGATCACTGTATTGTTTTTGAAAACTTTTTTTTAAAAGGCTGCACATTGTTATACTGAATCTGATTTTTTACTTCTTCCTTTTCTTCACAGTTAAAAAACCAAGAAATGCATTAGAGATTTTTGTTTTTAAATGTGTGATACAAATAGATATACATATATTTTGGGCATAAATATGCTATATATTTTTTATTTCTGCTAAGTTAATGGGTGGAAATATGATCTTAGGAGATCCAGTGATCAACTTGTGTATTGGAAACTGCATTGGCTTTGAGTTTTCCGTTAATGTTTCCTTCATAAGAACTGCAATTTGAGCAAGTTAAGGTAAATTACCCTACAGTACCGACTTGGTAAGAAAAGCATACAGTGTGTTTGGAAGTATTACCTGTGTAGATTTAACTAATCAATTTCAATCTGAACGCTGTGTATTTTAAAATGATAAATGCCATGTTGTGTTCCTGTAATCATTTCTTTAAAAATTTAGAGAATCACAATTTTTTTTTCCTGGTTATTCTTTAATAGACTACATGGGCATTTCTTCATTTTGTGAATCTCTTTGAATAACATTGTAAGGAATGCAATTCTTGTTTCTACATTTCAGTGCATAGCATGTTTAAAAAAAATTACTTGGATGCCATTTTTTCATTTAGTTAAATATTTGTTATATAATCAAAAGTGGAAATCTACATATATATGAGGGTAATGTCTATGCAAAGTCATCTCTAGTTCACATATTTGTCTGTTATTAGTAATTAATCATAGCAATTGATAAAACTGCAAGAATTCCACAAGTTCTAACACTGGCACCTACTACATTTCTTAGTCGTATCCCGCTCTTTACCACTGATATGTGTCCCATGAACAGATTTGAGATTGGGATAAATATACTTTATGTTAATACAGATTTGATTTACACCAAAATATTTGTCAATAATTCTTTATTTTCTATTACAAATCTGGATTTTTTTCACATTAAAGCAAAACTACTGATATTTTTACTGGAGTCACTTGAAAGTTATGGATTATCTCTACTAAAACCCCCCTCCAATATATGAATTTTAATTTTAAAATGCATAAACATTCTAAATAGCCACAGATTTTTTTTCCCAAAAATCTGGAAATGTAAGAAATTAGACTTCCCCCAAGAACTGTGATTTATCCAAATATTCATTGACAAAAAAAAAAAACTGAAAAAATGTAATTTGCTTTCATTAGTAACATTCAAAAAGGGAAAGATGGGATTTCCATTCAGATACTCCTGCTTCCTTTTTAGTTTTTTTACACAGTATTTCATAAAATATACTGGTAAGTAAAAAGAAGTGATATATGCAGCAGCATGTTACCCTTTTGATAAGTAATAACGACTGCCAAAGACTGTGTTCTACACACAGATGTAGACCAGTAGGCAGTAATATATGCTATACTATATAATAATGCAATAATATATGAGTCAAATTAAATTACTGAAGCAATTGTTCTATGCTGAAAGCTAAATCTGTACTGTATTTCTAGGTTAGCATTTCAGCTTTACCAGTCTTTTGCTGTTGAAATGCACTTTCTGTTTGGAAGATTTATATCCAGTTAACTTGTCATTGATATCCCTGGAGCTTCTGAATGCTGTCAGAAAAACATGAAGGTTTTAGGAGTGAGGCAGTGACAATGAAAGAAAAACAAGATTTAAATACTATAAGTGAATTATGCCTTATTTAAAAGTTAAAAAAAATCTGTATCTAATCTGCTGGAAAGCAAGTGAATTCTCAGGTCGGTGCTGATGGCTAGTAATCAGGAATGCAGGTGTACTTTTCTGTTACTCAGTAAAACAATTTATTTCCTTGTAAAACAGACTTGAGACATGCTTAGAGGGAATATATCATAAATGAAGTATAAAATATAGCATTAAAGCAGGAGGCTTACAACCATGATACCATAGAAATTCAAGGCTAATATTGCCAGATGAACTGTATTCATTTCTTTTTGTCCAGATAGTACCTTGGGAAAAAAAGAGCATAACCATTCCTTTCTCATATGCTAAAAAAAGTATTGAAAACAGTTTGAAATGTTAACGTCAGTGGAGCTTTTGCTTTTATATCTGCCTCTAACTCCAGTAGTTCTGAGTGTGATTTGTAAAGCACTTTTTAAATGGCAGTCAATCTTAGTTCCACATAGGGTTTTAGTGTATATTTTATATACATATATGGTATGCATATGCAAATATATATTTAAATATGTATCTAGTTTATTTTCCATCACATATTTAAGTATGCATGTAGTTTATTTTGCCATACATTTTATATGCATAATATACAAATTTCATATGCATTATACATACATATAGTTTATATATCGCCCCAAAAGGTCTTATACATGCAAAAAATAAACTCCAGTCTCTAACTGCCACTTTAATTGGAGCCCACACAGAGGACAAGATGTTCTTACAGTAAATGTCTGGATATGTTGGAGGTGAAAAAAAGTGATGGCTGAAATTAAAAAAAAAAAAAAAAAAAAAAAAAAAAAAAAAGAAGAAGAAGAAAAAAGAAAGAAAAAGGCTGTCAATTGAAAGCCGCCTTTCAAAATTCTGATTGAATTTGGAATGACTTTCCAGTTTCTTTTCGGAAAGAGGAAGCCGGCAAGGGAGGTGGCAACAACTATTTCTGTTTCACGGCGTCCCCTCTCCACCCACTCCCCTCTAGCCAGCCCTGCAAACGTGGAGCCTTGGCCATATGTTTTTAATGCAGTTCCTCCTACGTGCCGGAGGACACTGGGGTTCAGCTCCTTTTCCTGGGCTGAGATTTGAGCTGGTGTTTCCTGCCTGCCTCCTGCGGGGCGCGAGGCGACTGCGCCCCGGGACACCTCCAGCCACCCGAGCAGAGGGGCCCGCTCGCTTGGTCTCTCTGTTTAAATAATCCATTGCCCGGGGGGCCTCGGAGGAGGCTATTAGAGGTTCCTTTCTGCTTTAAGAGCTCCTCTGGGAAGGGGGAAATAGAGGTCGCAAATGGGCAGGCGAGGAGGGACCCGAAGCTGATGGTCCCACGTTGTGGGTCAGACCAGGCCCTAACTGGTAGCTGGGGAATAAGTGGGGGTGGGATTGTCTCGACCTCCATGAATGATTTACAAAGAGTGTGGAAACCCAACCTTTTATTTCCAGTGTGTTGAGTTTGTGTTTAAATAGCATCTGCAGCTTTCCTACATCTCTGCAGAGCAGAAAGATAATTCTTCGTGCACACTTTCCTGAATGAGCAGTCAGCCTACAGTGGTACTAAAATACCAGTTTTGTTTGGCAGTAAACACAGAACTTAAATTTGGAACAAACCTACTGATTTTTCAGTAACTTTCTGTTCAAATGTCTAACTGAAAAATTATGCATACACTAAGCCCAGCTTCATATACTTCTGTATTTCCTCGTAAGCCTACTTCATTTGCTTCAAACTGGACCCATGCTTATTAAGATAAGTTTCTTCCTCAATTACTGTTCTTATTTTATGTAATTTAGAAAGATCAAAACTGATATTCAGGAACCTTCAAAAATAAAAAAAGTATCCTCTTGTAAATGTGGAAACCTTTCTTGATTTATTTTGCTCAAAAACAAGCAAAATTGTAGAAAGAAAACCTTGAAATGTTGTTAATATGCAGGATGTTTCTTTTATGATATATGTATGTTTGTCATATACAGAATTTTAATTTCTTATATCCTTGGTTAGTAAGAATATTTTAAAACGTGTTATTTACTTAGTTGAAATTAGACTGGTATCTGTAGCTTTGTGTTTCAGGGCCTCCTTGTTTTGTTGAGTCAAGCAAGTACCAGAGCTTTGTGTGCGTCTCTGCTATACTTCACAGTGCAGTTGTGTTGAGAGGTACATGCTCGATCACTCTGTATTTAGGCATATGTAGCTATTATTAATATCCAGTTAATAAATGAGACTGTGCAAAATAATTTTCCAATCTGGCAAATACTTACTCGAGTAGTTATGCTTACTGTTAGGGTAGGTTACCACATGTGGACTACTGAAGTTGATGGAGAAAAAAAAAAAACACAAAATAAATATATATGTGTGTGTATATGTGTGTGTATATATATATATATTATACATACATATATATATAAATGCATATATATACACATATATACACATATACATATATATACACACATATATATAATATATATACACACACACACACATAGATTCCACAGGAGGTCAGTCTACTCAGCAACATAATTCATTCTATTCATTGCTTGTTCAAATAATAAATTGTTTAGATCTCAGTGCAGGAAGTGGAAATATGTAAGTGTAATTTTATTCAATTGTTACTAATTAGATTTTTATTTTTGATTTATTCAGAGCAGACAAATGTTCACTCTGTGGAAATGATATATGCTGGTCTGCAGTTATGTTGTATTTTTTTCTCATAAAAATGGGTCAAAATCCACATTCACCTGAATCCTAGTAGCGCGTAGTTGGACTGAATGTATTCTATTAAGTATTCTCCGTCTGGATGTCACATGAAGGCCACTTAAGTCACTTGAGCACCAGTCAGATGTCTAAAAACACTTCTTCTGAGCACTGTAATTGTTCATTGAGACCTAACCCTTTGAACATTGCTCCGAGGCATTTTGGCTCGGCTCTGAGTCACTGAAGCAAAACTGGAGCATCTGGATGCAGTGTCAAAATAGCCCAGGCAGCTCCAGTGCAGCACCCAAGTGGATAATCTCAACACAGAATACAAACACTGCATTAGCGATTGCCGCAAGGCTACAGTTCATGTTACTCTGAAATACAATACAGAAAAGTGTAAGAAAAGTTAAAGGATGATACTTTTTCCTCATGCCTTTTGTTGTGCGAGTAAAGAGTCAAGCCATGTTTTGATGGTATTTCAGGGCAGCATTCCTAGTCCTTGGTTGCCCTGCTCACCTACGGATTCTGTCTTCCTTGGACAAACCGATGAAGGATTCTTATGGTTTATGGTGGATTAGACATAAAAATGTAAAGATAAGTATTGGTTGGGCTGCAAATGTTAGCTCTGTTATTCAAGCAGTAGAAGAAAAAGCATGATGATATTTTAGTTGGCTGTTAATTTCTAAATAGGCTCTGTTAAGTTCTACATACCTTTTCCTTATTTCTGAGTAGTATGAAATCATTTGTTTTGCATTGTTCTTGGAGGTGATAGCAAAATTAATTTCCCTTAACTGAGAAGTCCATTTTAAGTAAATCTATGAGTGCCTCCTGATGACGTAGACCTCGCATTCTGTTTTATATTCATTTTCTGAAATTTTTATTTCCTTTGTGTTTTGGCTGATGGACAAAATGGGGTTTGGGTCCCATCTCCTCAAACTGGTGCACAATTAACACTCTAGAAGGGCCCACGAGGCATCTGGCATGTGGCTACAGCTACAACCCCCAGGACAGATTACTGTTGCCGTAGGCAAGAATAGTTTATGGGAGGCTTGGGCTAACAGGTCAAGAAATGTAAATGCAAAAACATGCTAAACATCCCACCTGACAGCCGGCTCTGCCTGACAATGCTCTATTCCAGATCTCCACCAGGGAGATCTATGGTGTGCACAGCAGAATCAGCGCTGCAGAGCTGAAGCGGGGCATGGCAGCGTATGGAGTCTATTTCCTGACCTCCTGTTTTTTTGGCTATGCATCTAGGACTTAAGACCTATGTAAACACATGTCTACATGTGTAGACAGTGCCTGGAATTAAGTCCACAAGCTTCCTAATTCAAAACTCTATAACTTTTAAGTATTTTGGAAAAGACATAGGAATTTTGGATAGATATATAGTTGCATATGCAAACAAATTACAATAAAATTATTAATTGTGTAGTGAATATTAACAAATGGCTAAGCACACAGCTATGAAATACCAAAATATATTCAGGTTGGAGAGCGTCAAGTAAATGTGTGACACTTCTTCTAACATGTCTAACTGCCATTAATTTAGTTAGTATTCATTGTAATTACACAGATCGTAATGAATTCATTTAGTATTAATGTGAACATTATACATCTTTTTAGGAACTCCATTATAATTCAGCAATAATTAATGTACATATTTAATGAAGTGTTACTACTCAATGCTATTATAAAGCCATGTTATTTCATTTTAAAAGCTTTGGAGCAAGTTGTGTTTGATCTGATTGGTATTCAGATTGTTGTCGAGAGGTATTCTTGAGTGTTAAAACGTCATTCACCTTAGGAGACTTGTTGTCCATATTTACATTGGTCTACTGATCCCCATATAACTTAGGATTTGCAGCAAGAACCTTCATAGCAAGCATAATGCAAGAGCCTTCTAACAAACCTAAAAAACTCACATTGCTGGCATGATTCAGGCTTTACTTAATAAAGGAGGTGTGTGCTTTGAAGTGCAGCACTGCACTACCTATATTTTATGGTTATTTTTCTCTACTGTCCCCAAAAGGAATCCAAAACTGCAAGTCAGTTATTTTCTGTATACTGCTAATGAAGACCATTAGGTGTCTCAAAGGCATCTATGCCATGATGTGGGAGCTATATGAGTGTAACTGCTAGGAAACCACAGTAAGAGTCAAGTGGCTCTAACTGACCATACTCAATTAGGCTACAAATCTTCTAGTCCACCATCCTGTCCCTATTGATGATGCAGAGGTCTATATAGGTCTATCTATAGATCTTTCTATAGGCTAAAAAACTTTGTTGTTTTTCTCCTTCATGAGTCTATGCCCTTCAGCCCACTTAAACTTCTCAAATGAAGTGTCCATTGACATGGAGTTGCATGTGGCTTCTTCTAACTTCATTTGAATCCCCATTGAATTGGATTGGATTGTGCTGGAAGAACAGAAAGCAGTGTAATGGCCTTTCATTCCCTTTATGGCACATCATAGGGTTTGTGAGACTCTACTATATCCGTCATAAGAGATCTCTCTTTTTCAGAAGAAAAAAACTTCTCTACCTCTTTTTAGAGGCTGTCCCGTGCCTTTAATCATCTCTGTTCCCGTTTTCTGACATTTGTTTGCTGTAGGTGATTTTTAAGTTGTGGGTGGTTATTAGATTTGTACCATTTCAAAATGATTCCCCCTGTTTTTCTTCCAAATTTCTAACATTCAACACTTGTATGGAACTATTAGCTCAATACTCATGGTAATTGCCAGCTTCAGGACCATGCAGTTGTATTTTACGTGATGTTAGATATTTTTTTTTCCTCTAGTATATCCCTTTGCATTTATTTGCATGATATTTGATCTGCCATTATATTTCCTAGTCACTCAACCTTACAGGTCCCTTCTGGGATTCTTCACTGTTCTTCTGTGTCCCTCCTTCCCTTGAACGTCTCTTCCTGATCAGCAGCATTTCTCACCAGCTTTCGTGTCCTACAGCACAGACCCAAAAGCTCCTTGCAGAAATCTAGTAACAAGATGAGCCCTGGACATTTGCTCTTTGATATTTAGCCTTTAGGAGATTGCTTATGCATGCAGTGGCCGCCTTTATTATACTGCTGATTTTCTTTAATCAGTTGTGGTTCAAAATTTTACCGAAAGCTAAGGTACATCTTAAGAACAAAATGACCTCTATTTGTAAGTTTGTTCAAAACTTCAAGTACTTCATTAAATTTGCAAAACAGGAATGGCTGTTTCAGAAGGCATCCTTATTCTTCCAAAGTACACCATATTTATTCAGAATCCACTTTGAGATTTTATTATCGTTTTTACTTCTTTACCAATGTGGGCATCGATTGCTCAGACTCTTTTTTTCTTTTCTCTCATCTCCCATTTAACATCTATTTTTCACATTTATTTTCACGGCATTTTGTAACTTTGAGCTCATGCTATTTTGCAATTTTAGGTGAGAGATAGTATATCACTGCTAGTAAATAAGCTTTCATCTGTGAATTCTTTTATAACTCTTGAGTGAATAATATCTGACTCTAATGATTTGTTACTCTTCATTTTCTCATCACTTCCTTTCTCCTTCAAGTGGATATTCCCATTGAGGGTTATTAGGATGCATTATTACACAGCAAGAGATCTTTACCTGTAGTTTTTAGAATGTAATGCTAATTAATAATGAGTCAACTAATCTATATACTTCTGGCTTCCATTCTGCTGATATATTTGACCTTTGGCAAATCACTTAATCTCTGTGTTTCTTCATTGTTTCTTTCTTGAAATAATGGAATTAGTGTTGCCTTTAAAATTGTTAAGCTTTACAAACAAGTATGCTAGGCATTCTTCTTTATTTTTCACAGTAAATTGAATTAAATTTTGAAACAAATAGTGTTCAGTTTTTGCAGTTATTCGAAAAACAGTATAGGAGTGTGAGAAAGAAAATCAGAAGCTAATTGGAACTGCCGTAAATGTAAAATCAATTATTGGGCTAGTTTGGAAAAATAAAAGACAGGAGCAAATGTACACTAAGTGCTGCATTCTACTACTTTCTTGTGTAAACATTATTGCAAACAGTGATTGATGTATTTGTTAGAGTCATTTTTCATCCTAACTAGTCTCTAGCATGGTTTTCTGTCATATAAATGGATACCTAGACATTCAATAGTCAAGATGCATTTCACCTATATTTTTTCATATTAATTACTCAGAAATACTGAAAGTTAATTTTAGCTGGTGATACATCACGCTCAGTGCAAATATAGCCCCTTGCTGAACTGAGCAGTTGCCCCTTGTGAATGAAGTTTTTGTCGTCTTCCTCCATTAGAATCTCGTCTGTCTTTCCGGTGTTGACGTGACCTTCTCTCCGTCTCCGGCAAGATCCATCCATCCATCCAGCAGCCAGCTTTCCGCTGCTCTCTAGATGAGGCTGCTGCATTAAAGTTTAAAGGTGCACTTTCCCTCAGACATGTAAATAGATGTCAAAATCAAATCAAGCTCTGCTCAAACACGTAGCGTTTAAGTTGTCTTGTTGAAGGTTCAGCTTGCTAAAGCAGACCAGAGAACTGTGTTCTGAGCACTGCTTTTTCTTCTGTTGTCTATCTACTCACTTTTGATGTCATCAAATGGTTTTCTGTTTAGAGGAGAGCTTAGCACTCTATGAAAGTCTTCTATTAACTCTCTCCCTTACAGCCTAGTAGAACTGAGTTAAGCACGGTTTTGCCTTCCTTAACGTGCCATAAACTGCCACTAGGTACCTTGCTTTTAATAGCGATGCAAAGGATTCACCTCAAGGTTATTGACTTACGACTCCAATAGCAAATGTCAATCCAAAATACCTGTATAAACTGGACCAATAGTTACTAACAGCTGACTAACATTTACAGATTTTCTGATGATACCTTCAGGCTTTTATCTTTTAGTAAAAAGACAGTATCATTATTATGCCCTTTCTTGTGAAGGATGAATTCTGTGTTTCTAACTGGCAAAAATGTTGAAAAGGCACAAGAGCAGAACTGTTTTTGTTTCATGTTTTTGTGGAAAAAATGTCAGTGTTTTGGAACAATATAATTTGCCGTGGCTCATGCGTACTTCGGAGAATGGGATTTTTACTAACTGCTTATTCGGCTGCACCAACTGAGAAACAGTTTAGGTTCATTCCTCCTTTCCTGGTTTGGTCGGTGTTGCACAGAAAGATATTCTTCTTCCTTTTTTTAATCTCATGTGTTAATCTGTATTTTCTAGGCTATTAATTTTTTTTCTAAAGATAGTACTTTCATATGTTTTGTTTTCAGCATCTGCATTTTGTCTCTCACTCCATTAATGTTTGTCCTGTTAGTGCTTTTCCATCCACTTTTGTGACTTTGAGCCCTTCACACTTATTTCTGTTTTATGTCTTTCCTATTTGATTCTCATGATAAGCCCTTTACATACAAAAAGGGCTACCAGGAATGGCTTAGCCTGTAATAATAATAATCACATCTGCAATATGTCCCTGTACTTATGTTGCATCTTAATAATGGCAGTTAGAGTTCTATATAAATAGCAGTATCTGCCCACATGGATACAGTTTTAGAATCTCTCGGACCTATGAGGATATTTTAATCTCTTTCTTTCCCTGATTTTTTTAAGAAATAGAGACTACTTACAATTATGCAAGATTAGTTTTGATAGTAATAATGTATTAAATAGGTATATATGAAGAAACAACAGAGAGTAAGGTTATGATTGGCAATGATTGCTGTTGCACAATTGGAGCAGCCCTACCAGTTACAAAAGAGAGAAAAAAATCTCCTGTCCCATCATGTAACTTGCTGCAGAATAATGTCCTGGTAGTTACAGAAACCTTCCATGAAGAATCTGTTATAATTTCCCTATGTTTCACTGTGACTGTAGTCACTTGTGCTTCAGTTTGCCTTTCAAGCATAGTGCATGAATCATGCTGCATTTAGCTGCAACTCTGCTGCGGGAATCTCAACAAAATACAGCTATTTACCTTTGCAGTATTTACACACAGTTAAGCATTTTTTGAGCTTTCAGTTTTATCCCCACTAATACTTCTTAACTGCAGTGCTGTTTTGAGTTGGCAACTGTAAACCTGTGTGACATTTTTCCAGAACTATTCTTTGAAAAGAGGAATATTTCAGTTGAATCTCTTTCTCAGTGCTGAATTTAGGTTTTGTTCTTTTACAGTAGCAGGAAGGAAAAACGGAGCTATACTAGGATACTCAAAAGAAATTTGTCCCAAAATATCTGAAATCAGCTTTTAATCCAAATAAAAATTAGCTTTAAACTATGGGTTGCTTAAATCTTGAAGGAACTTTGAAGGAATGTCAAGGCATTTTGAGTTATTTTTCTTTCTGACTGGGATCCCAGCAAGGAAAGGAAGCGTTGTGTGCCCTGTGCTTGAGCACTCTGTCCTATTCTGTTCACTTGGGCTCTGCTTTCTCAGATTAGGATTTGAGCCTATGAGTAGAAGTGCCTAAAGAAATGCTGTCTCACAGATGGGCAATATACCGCGTTTTAGCCCAGAGCCACTTGTTGTTTAAACTCCCTGAAAAGTTGTATCTACAGTGAAAAGCTTTAACTATCTTTTGCCGTGGTTGCTAGTAGGCTCTGATACAATGCTAATGTGGTAGCTGAGATTTTAGTGAGACACACTTCTATTTTCCTGATAAGAGAAGTGCTAAACATTCTGAAATCCAGACAGATTTTTCTGGCCGCTGTCTCCACTTGTTTGTGCTAGTAGGGATTTGCTCACTACTTAAATTACCTTTTCCAGGGTAGCGCATGTCTGTCTTAGAAAAATGTGTATTTTGAAATAGACATATACAAGAAAAGAAAAAGGATTTGGGTGCTGTGGTTGTTAAATGGCTGTCTAATAGCCTTTCAAAATGCCTGCTAGACATTATAAAGCAATGTGTGCCTTTATGGTCAGTTTGCCTTTTAGCAAATCAAATATTATTTCTAAGAAAATATCCTTATAATTTACAGCAATTACTTCTCTGAAAAAAAATGAAAAGGCATAATTATAATCTAAATAGCATTTGTAATGTTAGGAAGAGATGTTGATAATTTCAAGCTGTGTATATTTTAGCTTTGATTCTAGATGAAATGTGCTTATTTTGTTCTGTCCTATCAAGGCCCACTTTTACATCTCTGTCAACCACAAACTGTTTTTGTGTCTCTGGTCTCGCAGAAATTGTTATGTATCACAGCAGATCTGCATCACACTTAGTGTACCCTGATGCATATTTTCAAATCTTGGTGGCACTTTAGCCTTTTTAAATTGTTGTAGTAACTCCCACTTTATATATATATATTTTTTTCAAAATTTTAAACTGTTATTACAGTTCGAATTGCCTTTGCACTTTACGGAAAATATAGATGTATATATAGTGGTTAGGATGGCTGCTACCTCTGATGCCCGTAAGAAAAAGGTGTGGATTTGTTTGTTGGTTTTCATGTTAAAATGTGATTTACTTGGACGAAAGCAAAAATTACTAAGCTATACGAGAAAAGTAAGTTATAGTTTTGTGGGCAAAGTTTCCAATTCTTCTCTACATTTCACATTAACCTTCTATTCCTTAAAGCAGTAAGCTGCACTTCTGAACCTTGTCTTTTATTATACACTAATACATGTGCTAGTCATATGAATATGTGTCTACTGAAAGTGATCAGTTAATTCTGATATTCATATTTCAGCCAGAATTCATTTACATACCCACAGAAATATATGGAATATTGCAGTTACATATTCCTAGATGTTTAGAAGTAGAACAATCTATTATTATCAATGACATTTATTTACATTTTGAAAAGTGTGTGGGTTTTTTTTTTTTTTATTATTTTTTATTTTTTTTTTAACCATAAGAACTACAGATGTAGTTGTGCTTTTTGAACAGAATCTCAGATCTGGAAGACCAGTTGTATTATAAATAAAAAAGAGCTTTTTGCTTAGGTAGAAATCTGTGTGTAAGATTCTTTCCCTAGTATGACTTTATAGTGTTGGTTTATGTTTCTCAGAAATAGTAAATCATTTCTTGAGTCGCTGTATTGCTCAAGATAGATTATTCCTAGCATTATCACTAATGTCATTTCATATGGCATTTTAATTCCTCAATATTGTGTCTAAAAGCCGTTATCCTATGAAGTGGTTTTGGTGACTGTTGTAGCTACAGAATGACAAAAAGGACGTGTTTGAGTGTTCCTGTTGGGAAATCTTAGCAATTGCTGTAGAACTGTATGTTGCACTCAGACATATCTTTCCCATAGGGGGTAATGGTGAAAGGGATCTATAGACAGGACAGGGCCATAGACCTTGGCTGATGACTTGGTTAAGTTGCTCACCAGAAGAGGTGGTGTTGAATGAGGGTTTCCTTTACTAGTAATTTCCCCTCTTCAGAGTACTAAGCTGTTAGGAGAATACTAATTCAGTGCTCTAGAGCTGTTATCAGTGCCGAATCAGTGCCATAAGCCATTATCAAGCCGTTACTGTTATCTTGATGAGATAAAGTATCCTCAATCAAGGATAATGTAGAATTCATGTTGTTATTACAGCTCATATCCATTAGCTGGAAGGCATTTCCTTGTGCCTAAGTTTAGCTAAACAAATATTTTGGAATGAGAGGTCTATCAGCATTTTTAACTTAAGAAACAAACTCAGTGGTTACATAGATAAACTAAAAAAGTGCCGCCAGCTGCCTCAAGTTCACATTTGGAAAGAATTTGTATTAGAAGGCATTTGTCTCTGGAAGTATTTGTAGCACAATTCATTTGAATTAAATGTGCTTCAGGTCTCTCTAACATGGTAGATGTTACTCCCCCACTCCTCTCTGAGTAGTTAGCTATGTTTGTTTAAACATAGCTCTTATTTAAAAGTACTGTGGATTTGAACCTATTATGTGAAAGAAAGAAAAAGAAAAGAGTGAATGGAATTAGACCCAGAAGACTACTGGCCAAACAATCTCTATTTTGAATTAATTCAGATCAAAGGAAAAGCAACACAATCAAAGAAAGATTGCCGGTTTTGCAACAAATTTGTTTCAATTATATTTCAATAAGCTCTCTTACTGAAATCAGTAGTAATACTTCCAACAAACTGGATACTGTTTAAAAAGGGGTGTAAAGAGATGGCACATGTAGTAGAAGCCCACAATTTTTTTTCCATGTGTACTGCCTTCTAAACCTGATGTCAGAGGATTAAAAACAAAAAACAAAACAAAGAAAAAATTCATTGCTTATCACTGAATTACTTTCCTTGTAAGATGCAGTTAATATGCAACTAGATGTAACACAGGAGGGAGCTTCTGCTTCATCTTATTCAGCCACTAAAATGTGAAACTGATGAACCAATAACTGAACACACAATCTTGTGTGTTCCTTTCTTGTAAAGTCTGGAAATTTCGGGGTAATTTTAAGTAAAGTCACAGTAAAACTCATAGGTATATTCCTTTGTTAAAGCTTTGTTAAAATGCTTGAAATGTCATCATCATTTCCAAAAATTGCAATTTATTTTGCTCTCTTACAGTGACTAAGATGTCAAAAGGCACAGTGTAAACCTGTAACACATTATACATCTTCACAGGGAGTTCCTTTTTGTTTTGAGTTTCGCTAAACCTGTTCCAATATGTTGGAACTGGCATACATTTCACTCCATACAGACCAGTTCACGTTTGATTTTAATGCCTAATTAAATGTGAAGAAACCTCGTCTTGAATATCATGCTTTAAATTTAACTGTAGTGAGCTGAGAATGAAAATGATGTTTTAGGCTATTAGGTATGCTGTGGAGAAATAAGCGTGTAATCTGCGTTGTCATTATAAACCTCTTACTGCAGATTCTTCAAAACTGTTAGGAAGTGACAGTGTTTTACATTTATTGACAGTTTACCTGTATAAAGCATTGTAGGTAAAAGAAATTTTCAATGCCTTCAGTAATCTTGTGTATACTTTAGTTTTACTAGAAAGCCTGTACAGATGAGATTTTTTCTATATGTAGCTTATAATTTTAGCAACTTCTTAATAAACTCACGGGCCAAATGCATTAAGAATTGGTAAGAATTGGGAGGCTCGTCATAGATTGGTCTGCTTATACACTGTTATCTGCAAAACAATGCCCAGTCTATCGCTGACCTGAATGTGATAAACTCAGCAAGTCCTATTTTACCTTGGGTTTATTACTATTATTATTATTATTATTATTATATTTTTTTATTTCCACATCTTTATCTCATATACTTTGTCTTCAGCTTCAGCAGTCAAGGTCATTTATGGCCTAGAGTGCAGCAGCACTGGAACAGACTGTGAGCACTGTACTGAGTTTCTGCCTGAGACGATAGAGCGCACGGCGTTTGAAACCCTGCCCTGTTGTCCCGATGGCTCAACACTGTTGCAGTGATCACTAGCATAGCACGCAGACCATTCATCAGTTGCAAATGCCGAGGCTGTGCCCATCCAGAGTCACTTGCAGTAAGCACTAAGACATAAAGTGAACATTTCCTTCTAGCAGTGATTGAGAGCCAGCAGCAGAGCCTGATGTTGATTACAAGGCTGCTGTTCACTGGGAAGCCACGTTCATGAACTTGGTAACTCTGCCATAATGGGACTACTTGTTACTAGTTAAGTGACTGCAGTAGGCAGCCCTAATCAGAAGAGTGTGGGCAATCCTCTTCATACTGCTATGTGCTGCTGTTATAAATACTGTGCTACTTATTATTTTTTAAGTAAATTCAAGTATTAATTTAGAAAAGAACTACTATACAAAAGGACTGAAATAGTAGCAAACGTTTCCTTTAGCATTTTGTGCTCCCTGAGTCGCCAAGTGATGCAGGAGAGAGCTGAGGTACCCGTCCCTCGCTCAGCAGGACGGGAGGAAGGCGACAGGCTGTATAAACCATCAGACTTGACAACTAGAAGGGGACTAGTGTGAACAGTGGCAAAGCCATCCCTGCTTCCTGTGCTCCCCAAAAACCAGGAGTTGGAGAGCCCGGCACAAGGGTTGTCCCAAGCAGGGCTGGAACTCCCCAGATTACTGTAGCTTCTTATGTGATGTACAAACATAATTCATTTTAAAAAGTCAGCATATTAGAACTATCATGTTTGCTGGAGATTTTTTTCTCCTGATGGGTATTAAAGGGTCAGTGAGGATGGTAGGTTTTGCCAAAGTTTGATTAAAGAGCTGCTTGAAATTTTCCAGTTTCTACTTGAAGTATTTTCTATCTAAAGACAAATGTAATTAATCTGTGGATGTGTGAAACATTCTTATTTCTCCTTACTTTCCTTGTGTGATTTCTGATTTAAATCTATAGAAAACTATCCCTTATGTTTTCAATGCACATGAGTTCTTAAAAGGTATCATAAACAGTATCAGAATATATTGTGTTGGGGTAAAAAGGCTCAGTATGTAATAAATATACAACTCTTTCACAGGAACCGCAGGAAAAGAAGAGGGCTGACTGCTGCTGTACTTTATAATTTCCAAGCAGGATATAAACTATAGTCCTGCAGAGTTGTTAAATCTCGCTTATCTTGGTTATTACAGGGTATTAGAATAGTAGATGGGTCTACCTTCAGATATCCCCTGCAGGAAAATTCTTTTATTTTCACTAAAAACTAAGTACTTTGAAATTATATGTAAAGAGTTCTTAATAGGTTAGAACAATTTTTATTATATAGTAATGGACTACACTGATTATTTTACTTGGAATTGTCATTCATTTACAGAGACTACTGTGGTATTTTTTGTCATAGGTGTCCCTTTTTTTTTTTACTCTCCCTTGTAATCAAATTAATAAACGTACAGAGAAGTAAATATCAAATAAAGAGGCTAAATCGGTAACTGATTCTTGCAGTACAGTAAAGCATTGCTCTTGCAGTAAAACATTGCATAATAAAGTTTATTCTAGCCCTGAGACTGAGACTTTCTCAAGTACTAAAAAAAAAGGCAGAATTAAAACAATCTGAAATGAAATTGAGAAACGAACTAGCAATGCCACAATTAAAAAAAAAAAAACAAA
>JAVCKT010029227.1:0-16779 GCA_032273925.1 Rhynchotus rufescens | reverse complement strand
AATAACCCACAGCCAGGGAGGTGCCCGGTGACGAGTCACCTCCTTCCAGATCTATCTCCATAACCAAGCTGTAAAGACCCCAGCTAGTGATTTTGATGCAAATTCAACCACAATGACTTTGCTGCACAGCGCAGAGCCTGCGTCTGGGCTAGGAGTCCCAGGAGGTTTGCAGAGCAGCACCGGCGGGCTCAGGTGAACCCTGGCCAGCGATGACAGCTCTGGCTCCCTGGTGCATTAGTTCCTGGGCTCCCACCTGTGTCTGGTGGACAGCAAGAGGTTGGTCAGTGTGCAGTGGTCAGTGTGGTCATGAAGCAGGTGGGCTGCTGTCAAACACATGCATCATTTGAACATCGGAGCAGTATCTTAATCCAGACGCGCACACAGCATAGAGGTGAGAGGAGTGTGCATGCTTAGGTGTATTTGCAGAGCAATTAGAAGAGCCCAAGAAGAGTCATGCATGACCTGCAACACACTGGCACTCGCCCGAGTGCCTCCACACAGCCCGCAGGGAACAGTCAAGTGCAGCTCTTCTTGGCAACTTTCTCTTATTTAGGTGGAGCTCTCCGGAGGTCCAAGGAGTAGGAATAATAGCCAGGTTCATAGCACGGTTGCATTGTGCCATCTTCTGGTTAAAGGCTGTGGACTCCCAGCTCAGGAGTGTGCTCAGTTTACAGAACATAGTTCCTGCCTATGAATTTGAGAATTCAATTTCAGCAGCTGGGCTGTTAGGGCGTAGCAGAAAGAAACCACAGGCAGAAGGCAGAGCCTGCAAGGACCACAGGGACATAGGGACTGCCATAGAAACTACTGGTCTGCTGAGCTTGCTGCTCTTGTCCTTAGCAGAAATGATACTTCAGCATCTGTCCTCAAGCATTCAAATACTGAGACATTACTATACAGGCAGCTGTGCAGCTGTGAACAACCTGAAGGTGATGAGCAAAGCCACAAGAAGGTGAAAAATAAAGCAGACTCATAAGAGTCCATGGAGACAAGATATGTTCATCTCTTTAGTAAAGAAGGTCATAAATATCCATAAATGCATAAGGACACATGCTCGGGACAGCTGCCAATTACTCATCTGGATCATGAATATGGAGAACTGGATGTTCCCAAACCACCCTTCGCTGCAGAAGATAAATGAAGATATGCAAGAGCAAATGAGTATGTAATCTTGAAAGATCTCCTTGTAGCAAAATAACTGGTCTGAATGTGCAAGCCTAGGCTTGATGCAAAAAAAATAACCGATTCTCTTATTTTTTCATCAGCACAGCTTAACCCACATTTTAAAACCCCATGGAAGCAGAGCAATTTCCAGCACTGCCACATCATGCCCGACTCTGAGCTTGTCCGTACCAATGTAGTGCCCTTGATTCCCTTGATTTCAACAACCACGTTTCTCCACCCACCAGGATCATTTCACAGAGCTGGGTGCACGGGATGATGGTTCAGAAGGAGCTAATTACACACAGATTAGACAGACAGATTAGACGACTAATTCACTAAATAGTGGTTAAATAAACACTGCTTCGGGGAAGATTCATGCTGTGGATTGTCATCAGCAGTTCTCAGGCAAGCTGGATGAATTAGGTGCCTAACATTCCCCACTAAAAAGCTGGCATACAGTGATGTTGCTACAGGAAACAGTATGAAAGGATGAAATCATCTCCTGTTCCAAGAAAGGGGAAATAGCTGCTGCATTTCAGACACCACAGAATGGGGCCTGACAGGCTGTGGGCAAAGGTTGCCTTTCCAGTGAGATCTCATTATTCAGCTGTAATGACTTCTGCATATATGTTTAGTCCCAAAATGCCTTTTTATAGTGCTCTGAAATTTTGGGTAAATCAGGATCATTAGGGAAAGAGCCTGCTCTAATACACAGGTATCAGCCAGCACCAAGATAGCACTTACTTCCTTGCTTAACTAAAGGGGGAGAAGCAGAGAAGGTTTGTTTTAAGTGACATAGATGATGACTTGACCCTATGCTGACCACTTTAAAATCTGCATACGTTTTATAGCTTAATGGATATCCTCTTACTCAACTCTGTTGTCAAGATCAGGTATGGAGGGGCACATGTCAATGTTCGGAAGTAATTCAGTAGATCTGAACCCTGACAGATCTGGCAAATGAGGAATGAGAAGATCTGATTCTGCCACCAAGTGCTGCAGTGATGCACAAGGACTCCATGCATTGTTTGGAGAGCAGGAATACATTTATCAAGAGGTTACCTCAGGATCACCAAAGGCAGAAGAAGGATTTTTGGCATAAAGTTGGAGACCCAATGGGTTGAACCAAAAACAAAGGCACCTAACTATGTAAAGGCATGGCATAAACTTTGCCTGCATGTGATATGTGATCACTGCTGTTATCTAGTCATCTTCCAAGAATGATGAGTTTCCTCCCTATGTTTGCATCATTGCTCGAGCATGTTGGCAATAAAATATGAAGCGTTTCTTACAAGCACACTAAATACTCATCCTCCCTCTATACCTAACCTTGCACCATGTTTATTTACATCATTTCTATGCTTACATCTCTTAACATGCATGGGCCAAGACTGGTCAAAAAGAAAAACGTATGAGGTCCTTCAGGGCCATAGGGTTGTGCGCTTCTAGGAATGGCAAGATGAACTTGCACTTATTTACATTTATTTTCTACTGTATATTAAGATTCTCTCTGCACTCTTTCTTTCCTCCTGAACTGCTCCCCCATCATTGTTCATTCATCCCTAGTGCAGTTTTCCTCTCCTCCACTTTAATTTAGATCTGTCCTCCTCTGCTTTTGGCATCGTGGGCCATAGGTTAAACTGGGTTAATGTGGGTTTCCGCAACTGTCCTCAGTATATTTGAGGGAGCTCCCAGCCCAAGTCCAAATGCCATAGCAGTTTCTGAACCCACCATATACAGTCCCTTCCCACCGGTCCACACTTGCAACACATCCACCTTCACCATCAGGAGGTCCTCGTCGCCTTCCACCATCCCTGTTGAGGATGGCACCCACTCTGCACAAACCCCAGACACTCTCCATAGCTCTGAGGAACCAGGAGGAGGAGATAATCCCCACCTGACCCCAACTGGACTGGTTTTGCAGGCATAAAATAAGTCACCTCTGCTAGTGACCTCCTTGACACCCTGCTACACACTGGGGATCTCACCAATAGCAACAGCACTCTGCTCCTAGATAATAGATAGTCCATACAAGTATATTTTTAACTAGTTAGTATTTTTACCCACTTTTTAGCACAACATGATATCAAATTCCCACTTGAATCTCAAATATGCCATGGCTCTGCTGGATTCTTTGTATCTACTAATTCAGGAAGGTGATCTCATGTTGGCTTGGCATGATCTGTTTTTAATACATCCATGTTTGCTGGCTATTGGACACTTTTTGGCCAAATGTTGCTACACAAACTGCTTTAACATGCTGTGAAGTCTGCATAGTTCCCCAGAACACACAATAACCTAATAACACAGCAGGTGCCAAGAAGAGATTCCACAGTCCTCCTAAGGTACCATATTTGTTTTCTGGCAGCCACCAGATGTCTCAGCCCTGGAGATTTATTGATATAATTTTCACTAGATGATTTTTTTGTAGATATCCAATGCAACAGCTTGCACGTTGTCAGATTCCCATTGACTGCACAGAGAATTTGGGCTAATCAAGGGCTGAGGATGTGGCCTTAGTTTTTTTGACTCCCTTGGGTGCATTTTATCTGTTGATTTATGTGAGAAATCATTAGCTTGCCTTGGTAGAGCAACAAAATCTTAATCAAAAAAAAGAAACCCCTAACTGAAGACACAATGGTCATTACTGAAATGTGCTTCTCACTTCAGAAACAACAGTCTGCACTCAAACCAAGTGATAAGTGGAGACAGGGATTAAGCCAAAATAAACCTCCTTATCTTAAAAAAAATTCAGCTTCCTAAAGCCAACCTGGATCTGATCTGTGTGAACAACAGGAGAAAGTGCAAGAATGCCGAGATATTTCTTAAAACAACATTGTTGTAGGACCCAGCAAAAAGTAAACTCTGCTCATGAGACAAAAGTTATTTACAATGAGCCCTGACATGGTGCCCAAGAGAGGTCAGATGGAGAGCAGAACACTGACCTTCCTGTGTCTTGCACGTTTAATTTACAAACTTCAGCAACGATCCTGCAGAGAGGCTTTGGCCTGACATCAAACACAAGATGGTTCACATTGTCCATGGACTTCCCTTGGAAAGCAAGGAGACTCTTCTAGGTGCACAACATTACAGGCACTTGGTTAAAAGCTATGTGTTGAACCTATGAGGCCCCTGTTGTCGGTCCTTAGTCCCCTCATCTACCCCAATAGAAGCCAAGTGTCCTCTCGTGTGTCTACACTCCTCTCCTGGCATCATGTAAACATATCCATCTAATTTAATGCATCTGTCCCCACTCCTCTGCCCAAGCTACAGCATGTGGATCAGCCCCAGGTTTGTGAATATGTCACCTCACTAGAATTTGCAGCTCGTCAGGGTGCCATCATTAAGCTCAGGGCAAGAAAAGCCTATGGGTTGATCAAGTGTTTTGGAGTCCAGATAGTTTGGTATGAACTTCCATGGAGGAAACAAACATGGAAACTGGAAGAAGTCCAACTCCATTTGCAAACTGCCTCTCCTAGACTGAGCAGCATGAAGACATGAGGAGACCACGATGCTCATCCGAGCCGGGCCACATCTGCCTTTCTTCAGCCAGGCTCACAGCCTTGAAGAGCTCCTGCATGTACCTCCAAGTTCTTGATCCTTCCAGAGCACTGACATTTTAAAGCCCTTCTGGTGTCACTTTGCTTTAATCTTGCAGTGCTCACAGTACCTCCTGCTCATCCTGCACCCGCACCCATCTTTCCCATCCATCTTGCTGCCTGGGATGCAAACAGCAGCCTGGAAGGGAAAGGTTTGAGCGAAGCAGAGCATCGGCTGGGAAAGAGGCTGGTTCTTCTCCAGCTTGGTGAGAGTCTCTCAGCACCATTTCGATCATATGACAAATGCAGCAGCAATGCGGCCAGAATTGTTACTCCAAGGGAGTCTGTCTGCCAAGAAAACTTGGGAATGACTCACATCGTGGCATTCGGAGCCAGGGGAGGGCAGGACTGGAGGTGACTAATGACTGGAAAGCACAGCAATTTGCTTCCAAGGGAGGATGGGCCAGTCCCACGAATAACACAGGGAAAGGGCCACAGGGAAACTGAGCAAGGCAGCAGGTAGGGAAAGGCAGGAAAACGTATCCCATCTAAGGCAGACACAGCATTTCCATGAAGAGCTGAGTGTAGCTGACCTGCCATAGCCTGGATGATATGGAAGATGCAGACAGTTTGAAGCTGAACCAGATCATCACAAAGAACAGCCATCTATGATGGGTTTGCAGGTTTCTGCTACATTTCCATCCTGAATCACAGGCGGGGACATTCAAGAAAAGAGCCAAAATAATCTTTCTTCAGACAGAAGCAACAAAATTGTTAGATTTGTGTTGCAGTCTCTCCCAGTGGAAATGCATCACGAGCTGCATAATATCTGCATTTGAGTGACCCAGATCTGGCATCATGCCTTTTTTTTTTTGTAGCTACATCAAACCATTTCTGAACAGGATGAAAAAGGGGGAGAATAATTCCCCTTCCCCAGACAGTTACTTTACAATCATGACTTTAAACATAACAAACCATCTGCTGAGATGACATCTGGACTCTGACACTACCTTGATGCTACCCCAATGGAGCAGGGGCAGGTAGAGAAGTGAGAGATTAGCCCATTTCTGGTTACACTCCGCCTGAAAAGAGCAGGTTACTGTCTGCCCCAATGTTGAGGTGAGCAAATAGACATTGCCGAGACAGGGCCTGGGCAAGATTTATCTTGAAATCCTTTATGCATTTCAACAGCCCATGGCTGTGCAGCGAGCCTGTGAAACCACATGCCTTGCAATCTCTCTCCTCGCCCTGCTCTTTGCCCTCTGTTGGGATTTGTTTCACTCCCTCCTTGCTGTAGACCAGACTGATCATCAAAATTAAATAATGAGATGTAGGAGGCGTGCACACAGCTTACCCCTCTGATCATCTGGCCAGACCAGTGTGGGTTAAATTTGTACTGACTTTGAGGTGCCCTGTCCTGCATCCCGTGTGAGTCGCTGCATATCCTCGGAGGATCTCCTACATCTGCAATCCATCACTCTCAGACACGGTCAACGAGTTGGCCTGATACAGTTCATTTGTTGCCTTCTCCGTCCTGCTAACTAATGAGACATGACAGATGGTTTATGGGCTTGCTCCGAGAGAGTCCCAACACCTCTGCATCCATCCAGCACCTCTGTTCGGAGAATGCACCAAAATCATGAGTGCACATGAAGCAGCTCTTTTCGATGCTTGGGATTTCCTAGCACTGGGAGAAGGAAACAGCAGGAAATCTAGCTGTTCACAGCACAGAAGCTGCTCCTCATTTCAGGACAGTCACAATAACAGAAACAGGAGTAGTTTATCCCAAAGACTTTCTTGCAACAGGAATAAACCTGGCCAAAGCAGAGATTTGTCCTACTATTATAGCAATGATTCACCTGGGCTGAAGGGCTTGCATCCTAGCTTTACATTTCTGAGCTGCCCTGTATTTACAGAGTACTTTCCTCCTTCTCCAAAAAGGTGACATTCATCATCAGTCAAGGCAAGAAATTCTTGGCAAGACAAGTGGACAATTCCTGACTCTCCTCCCAAGCATCTTCAGGAACTTCACTGCATGTTGGACCCTCCTCACAATACCTGTAAACGTTTGGTTCAGTCTAATGCTGCTTTCATCATGACAATATTTAACACTACTGAGAACAACTTCGTTCAAAGATCTCAAAGTACTACACAAGGTCTAGTTAATTCAGCCACTGAAACATTACAAAAAAAGGCAAACTAAGATGTAAAAATAACTTTACAAAAGATAATACGAGTCACTAGCTAAATTGGAAAAGGAAACCAGGAATCCTGAATCTTCACTCACTGCTGTAAACTCTTTTCTTTACAATAAGAAATTAAGCAAGCATAAGAATAGAAGAGCTATTTCTTTTACTAAAGTTGCATTATTTTTTGGACAGCAAAGAGAATTTCTGCTCAATCTTAGATTTTGATACAATTGTATGAAATGAGCTTTCGGTGGGCTCTCCTTTTGAAATTCTCATATCAAGGTCATATTTAAAGAAACTATTGTGCTAGCAAGAGTTATGGGCTTGATGTAGAAATGAGCTGTGAGCTACTTAGAAGGCAGAGCAGATGATCAAAACAGTCCCTTCAAAACAGTTTGACAAATATCTGACATATTCCCGAGAACTAAAATCATTAAACAACCTGAACAAGTTACTGCTTATTCTCTGTATTACCAAAGAGACAAAAAAAGTGAACATTAAGGTGATTTCTTCTGAAGAAAATGACTCCTCTTCCTCCAATCCAGCCCTGGGCCTGCGAGTGGAAGCACTCCAAGTCCAAAGATAAATAAAGCGATACCAGGAGCATTTCCACACGGAGGCAAAGGAATTTGAAAGAGGAAGGAGCAACCAGGACCCCAGTGAGCCATTTGCGTGTATCCTGCTGTCTGTAAGTTTAATAAATTATGGGGGAAAAAATGGTGTGCATAACTGAAAGCTGCCCCCAGGCACCAATAATTTGTCTGCCCTGCACTGAGACGACCAACACTCTCTGCTCTAACTAGCTTTGGCAGCCTCGCACGGGTCATATTTTTACATGGATGAACTGTTCTTCAACAATTTCCCCCAGTGTGCTAGCAGCACAAACAGCCTTTTCTTTGCAAGCAGGTATGTGTGCCTTGTTTTTTCTAGTTATTTCTTTCCTGACACACACAGTTCACGTGGCCATTCGCGAAGGTAAAGTGATCCAGCCCCCTCATGCTTGCTCCCTAGCAGGATTGCTGAAAGCCTGGATACATTTTATGGAGCAAGGATGGAACACAGGGGTAACATAGATTTAGACTTCCCTGCATTAGACAGCAAGAGCATCACCTTTTTCTTCCATTTTTCCAAACCCTATTCCTAACTTTCCTTAACATTCAGCTGCTGTGTCTGATATTATTACTGAAAAATGGACTTACGTTCATATTGACAAGCCAGAATTCATATTTGTAAAATTATGCTAGTGTTTCCCAGGACAAATCCAAGAATGAGTTAGGCATCCAGTAGAAATCACCATATAGAAGAGTAAAGCTGGAAAAGCTATACCATTTTCTCCAAAACTGCTAATACTCTCATAGAAGGAGAGTTTCCTTGTCATGACGAGTTTCATAGCCCCTCAACTCCATAGGGCTGAAAGAGTAGGAATAGCATTAAGAGAAGAAAGCAGTTGACAAGGGCACTAGCAGAGATAGTTTTATATGTATACACACATGTGCATGCCTAAATATTTCTTTCTGGGAAGGGATCCATCATATGCACCAAAGGCTATAGATGATCTCCAGGCGTAGCACAGGATGTAATGCCATCTTAGAATCTGCCTCCATTCCTTATTTAAGGCCAAGTATGATTATGCCTTCATGGACTGAATGCATCCACTGGTTGATCTCAGAAATTCAGGTAATGGATTGCTGGTAACGCTTGTTTTCTTCTAAAGGCAATCCATTTATCAGAGACAATTACCCAGGTGATAAGTTCAGTGTGTTCAGCTGTTCATGGCAACATAGCAGCTACAGGCCAATAAATATGAGCCTCAATTAGCCTGATTAATGATTTCAGATCACTAAACTGCAGCTTTGTTTAAGATAAGGCTCTAGTAAGTTTTTCCTATGGGCCCTAGCAGGTTTTATGGCAATGGTGACATTACCTGCATTGTCAGGGCCACAGATGCAGCAGGCGTTTCAGGCTGACTTTATCATAAAGTTTCTCACAAGCTTCAAGCTCTCTGAAGTGTTCAGCAGGTGTTTGGTGAGCAGCGGACAGTGATGTAGAACTGATTTCCTTCTGCCACATAGCAAGGCACTAAGGAAATCATTTCCAAATGTTCCTTAATTTGGAAGTTTACTTCCCCCTTGTCCTCCTTGAGGTGCTGACCTCCACCTTTGGTGCCATCCTTCAGCCGCAGGGTCTTGACTCCTAACTGGCTGTGGGGTCCTGGTGTGCAGAGAGGAGCTGAGGCAGGAGACACTAATAAGAGCACAGGTAAGGGCAGGCTTGCAGGTTTTACAGCACACCCTTCCCTGCTGCCCTCTGCTAGAAAGAGTCAACGTCACCAATTTCTGAGTCTCAAGCCCAGGCTGGTAAGGATTGTGCTGGTGGAGGACAATTAACTTGGCAGTTTAACCCTGCTAAGCTTCTTACTTAGCCTTGCTGAACCCCAAGCACTGGCCCAAATTTGCTGCAAAATTATCAGGGTTTCACCACACAACATCTAAGGTACATTGTACAGATGCAGAGTCACCTGCTGCTCCTCCCAGCAAAGGCCATTCTGGGCTAAGGAAGAACTTCTGGTCATTGCACACCCAAGGAGATCTGATTCTGGTGGTGTCTGAAATCACACATCCAGCATTTTGCTGCAGGGAGATTTGGGGGGAAATTCAAACCATTAGCACATATACCTGCCTCAACCAGGCCATTTGGTGTTTCCAAAGTCCCTGGTCTCCCCACAATCAAGGAGAAACAAGTAGTTCTCTCTTAGCAGGAATCTATTGGTTTCTAGGTTCAAGACATCCCTGTGGATGAGGGTTTCCCAGGCCTTTGAGTTCAAATGCTATGTTAGCATGGCAGGTAAAGCATCCAAAGGGATGCCCAGATCCCCTTCCAAGGAAGAAATTATGGGACAAGGCATCCACATCCTGAACAGAGGTCCTGGATCTGCAGGGTTTGTTTGTGCACTGCAAAACCTTGGGTTCAATTCCCCCATTTGCACTGGGGAACGCAGCATAGGGCCCACAGGGCTGCATTGAAGCTCCACATCTTGTCTCAGGAACTCATGTGGCCCCAGCACTACATATCCACATGGAGCAGGTAGGAGAGATCCAGAGCATGCAGCTGGTGTTAGCTGTTGCACCCAGGAGGAAGTCCAAGCTACAAGCCCCACTCTGAGCTCTTTGTCCATTTTATATTACAATTTAGAGGAAAATACATTGCAACTGTTAATTTAATGCCCCCTCAATGCTCAATCCTTTGCCTTGAGAATTCATTTGCCTTGAGAATTCATTTAAACCATCATGTAAACAGCTGGAAATCAATACATTTCCCTGGGAGGTTTCCTCACAAGTGACAGGTAACAAGTATATTTTATTAGCTAAATTGGAGGTTCTCTCAGACCAGCAATTGAGTAACATCAGCCACAGCCAAGCATGGAGCTGCTTACCCAAATATCTCCAGGGGCTCAATAAATGAAAAAACAAACCCAAACTGCCCCAAACTGGAGGCATGCAGGGCTGTGTACTCCAGGACCTGGATGTGCTAACTTTGCAAGCAAGCCTCAGCCCAAGAAGTTCATAACAAACCTGGCTGGAGGAACCGTCAGCCCGGGGGCCATCCAGTTACACACTGGTCTAAACGGTTGAGAAAGGAAAACCGGAAAGGAGGAAAACAGGAAAGGAGGAATTGTTGATCCTGAGATTTGATACAGACTCAGTCTGGTCTTGTTGTCAGCAAGGAGCAGCCAGTGCAATCATTTGATCTCTGTTTTAGAGAGAGAGAGAGAGAGAGAGAGAGAGAGGAGAGATTTTGATACTATTTTGGCAGTCTGTGACTGGTTCATTACACTGTGACCTGGAAATAAGCCCTTCAAAAACTCTTTTTTTGCCTATGGCTTTGGGAGTTGCTGAGATAAGAACCTTCGTGTCTGCCTTGCTGGAGAGAGTTCATCTACTGAACCCAAACCAGAGATCAACTGACTTTAGCAAGCACCCGCCGCTGCAATAAAGACTTTAGAATTGCGTGAGAAGGCCCAGAAGAAAGAAAACTTGGAAAGTTTTAAGGCTCAGAAAGCCTTAATACAACATTTTATGACCCTCTGAAGATCTCATATCTAATTATTTAAAGTTTCTCAGGTTGCCACAAGAACACTAGGTGATGCTGGAGTGTTGATAAGAGGTAAAAGACATTTTGCTTTCTACAGACCTCAAAAAGAAAACCCATGTCTGGCTTGAGCTCCTATGGATACCTGAATCTGCAAGTTAAAGAGAAAGCTAAGTTTTACCAACTGTCAATGAAAAATGAAAACAGCATCCCACTCAGCTTGCTCCATTAAAAATATCCTCAAGCCACAAAGCTCAAATAGGCTCTTTTCAGCAACTGGTGTTTTGTTAAGGATTGAGTTAAGAGGCTTTAACTGACTGGCTACATTTAATCAAGATCCCTGTTTCCCTCTGTTATAAAAAGGTAGCCTGAAAAACTTCTGAAAAATCTTAGCACCAGTCTGGTCAGCAAGGAGTAAATGAAGCAACGACACTTAATCTTGTGTCACGTTTCTGCATTTCTGCTCTGGTCAGTGTTGGGCAGGATGGAAAAACTGACAAGGAAGGATCTCCCTTCCTCTTGCTGTTTCTATCAAATACGCTTTGAGTAAGACCCTTTTCCAAGTGCTTTTCAGCTTTCCCAGGCACTTCATCCACACCAGGTTAAAATAACAACACAAGCCATGGAATTATCCTAGTACTAACCCCTGAGTACAGGAGGCTGTGGAAGCAACACTGAAACCTTCTGAGCTTGAAAACATCAAAATGTCCCAGAAAACTCAGGAAGGTGAAGCAGAGAGGTTAAAGCATCAAAATTCTCCAGTTCAAGTGAACGAGCAGCTCTTGGCCATGCAGCTGGAGTGCTGGCTTCTTGGGTCAAGTGAAGCAGGAACATGGATGGTCCTAAGTAGAGCCAACATCAAGCAAACACATAACAGGCAGTGGGATGACAAATGGCCCAAAATATTTTGTCCCAAGAAAGTGCAAGAGGGAGGCAGGAGGCTCTCAGCCCTTGCATCATGCAGGCAGGGGGTTATTTGATCTCCACAACCCGTCTCTGGTGACATTCCCCTGCAGACCCCATATTGCTTCTTTCAATGACAGCAACAGCCATGGGGAATGGAGATATCAAGCTGGTTCCTGGCAGGCACCTCGCACCCACTGCCCACACGTTCATCACCTTGCTCCAAGACAACCCAGCTCGAGCGCCAAGAGGCCCCAACCCTTGAGCTGGGCTCAGAAGCTATCTTAGCCTTGCAAATCATATAGGACAGTTTGTAAAACTTGATTTTAACCCCTCCTCCAACCATTCCATTCAGAGAACCAAAGATAACCCTTGATTTATAGTTCTAATAAACAAACAGAAATGATGAATTTTTTGCAAGATTCAACAATGGTGAAGTTCTCAGAGAGGTCTGCTGAATTCTTTCTGAGGGCTGCAATTCTGCTTGAGGCTAAGGGAGAGAGGGTTGCTTTTTCTGTGTGTCATTTTTTAGTGTTTTGGAGAAAACTGGTCAGCAGAGGAGGATTTCTGCATGAGGACTCTCATGGTGGTGAATGTCACTTCTCCCAGAGAGAAGCCTTTCTCCACGGCGAGATTTGTACAGTTGGAATCTGGGCAGAACAAACCTGCAGGCAGGGAGAGCCTGGCCAAACAAAAACTGCTCTTTTAAGAGGTCTGAGTCAGATTTGTTAATGCTGGTCCACAAAGACCTATGTACAGGAGTGAGGATAAAAGGCTTAAAAGATGCATTCTCCAACTGGGTTAGACTCCCCAGCACAAAAAAAAAAAAAGAAAAAACAGAACAAGAAGACTGACTGCATTTATATTTTTTCCCCACTTCTTTTGAGGTGTTTGTCCTATTTAGTATGACTACATATAGCTCAGTTTCCCAGCCTGGCTCTATATAAATGACAACTTTATAAAGCTGAGCTGTTCTTTCCCTGCCCCCAACTTGGAATTTTTTTTGGACACAAAAAGTTTAGTATTAGACATAATCACTTTTTGGCATGCTATATAAATATGTATTTTGTTAGATTGATTGACTCCGTGGAATGACCTATAAGGAATAAAGTTCTACTATTCACCATTGTCAAAGCAATACCCCAGACTCCTAATCAAATCTGCTCCTGCAAAGGTAGGGAAAAAAGACCCTGTTATAATTAACTTGGCTGGAGCCACTGCTCCAACTGCATGAAACCGAGTTTTTCTGTGCTGTTTAGGGACTTCATTGAAGCTTTTTTTTTCCCTCCTAAGTTATAAAGTCATTTTCTATATAGCACAGCAGTTTCTCCCAAAGGAGATTGTAAGTACATGGACTTGAGAGGATTAGACATCACTTTTGTTACTACCATTTCCCAGCACACAGGCTGAAGATTCAAGAATATGGAAATTAAAGAACCATAAACTGCCCTAAATTGCATCCATGTCTCATATCCACACCTAGGGCCTTCATAGCAAGTTTAAACACACTGAGATAAACCACAGCTGAATTCAGGAAGAAGTAATTACTATTGCTACTCAGTTACTTTGTACCTGATGACAGTAACAGATCCACTCCACAACCAGTTCAATCTTGATCTTTTTGATGCTGGACTCAGGGTAGCAGGTTGGATTAGATGACTCTACTTTTCCCTCCCAACCTATCTTTCTCCATGACTATCTTCCATGGGTCTTCTTTCCCTTGCAACCTGTAAGACCTCATCATTTCATTAACAAAAACAAAAGATCTGCCTTAAACTTTACACACATGCACACAGAGCAGATTCACTGCTCTGAAGAGAAGCCAGTTCCAAGCTACTATTTACCTGCCTTGAAGTATAGTGTTAGGTTAGAACTGTTCATTAGCATAATCATATTGATTCAATATCTATACAGAAGGTTTTTTTGTCCAAGATGAAAGTGTTTCTAGGATCAGGACTGCATATTATCAATGCAAACAACTCAGTGCATTTTAAAGAAATGAAAGTATTTAGGAATGAGGTTTTTTTTCCCCAGAGTGATCTGTGATTTGAATGCTTCTATTTGCATGTTTTTATAGAAGCCTCCATGAGAAGCTTCCAAAAGACCTCATTCCAGAGAATAGGTACATGGTCCTGGCTTAAAGCCAGGGTACAGCACACACTGTTTTTCTCTACCACAGAAGGAAGCTTTAAATGCACAGAGGACCTCATCCAGTCCTCACTCTAAAACTAAAACCTCAGGAACCAAAGCACGCCAAATGCAAAGGGCAATACAGTCATACAGACCTTGATCTGAAAGAAATTAAATCAAAACCTTACAGAGAAGTCCCAGCAGCAGTGAACTGCAGGGCAGCTGGATGAGAGGCTTATACTCAAGTTACTTGCAATTTTTTTTATTCTAATTCAGATACAGATTGTGCAGCTCAGTACAAAGGAAACACCACACTCAATCAATGCCTAGATCTCTTTGAAATTTCTCTTTTTGAAGAATGAGGCAGGATAAAGATGCCCAAAATGCCACATTGCTTTATTTCCTTGTTTTCCAAGCAACATTAAATGCTTCTAAATTAGATTATTAATTATCTAGTTCCTGGACCAGCCTCACAGCTACCACATGAAACAGCTTAGTTGATTGTATCAGTAGCAATGTCATTTGCAGAAAGGAAAAAGAGACTTTGTGTACAACTCTATTGACTAACAGCCTGCTGTCTTCATCTCATCTCCAGCTTGCAGTAACTGGAGACCCTCCTTTCAGTATTTGCTCCTCATACAGACCCTCTTTCATAAATATCACCACCATTTCACATGTAACAAGAGGTTGCCATACTAAGGTGGATCCTTGCACCTAAGATGGTATTTAAGGAAAAGAGAGCAATGGAGAGGTGCAGGATCAGTGCCCCAGGAGAAGCATTCATGCACTTATGTTCACATCCCTCTAGACCCTGTAAACATCTTAGCAGATCTCCAGAAGGGACAGCAGGGAAGTCTCTCCTGTCCAGCCACCAGAAATAAGGGCCTACGCTACGTTGTATGGCACAAAGAGAAGGAGTAGGTCCAGAATCCCTATCATCACGTGCTAGGTGTCCCTATTCAAGCCACACATTTAGCTTCATGAGTCTTGTTGAAAGACGTGTCCAAAAGCCAGACTGATAAGAGGAGAAAAAAAATGTAGTGTCTTGGAAGGGTCACCAGGAGGGATGTTTCCAAAAAATCTGCTTTCCCAAAAGCCCCTCCTTGTTCTACAGGACCCAGAACAGCATGGTGATGCTAAGATCAGTATTAGCACCACTGGGCACCTTTTTAAACCTCCCGAGTCTGGTGTTGCCAACAGAGTAAACTGTCCATAATGCTGCTATCTCCTACCATCGGGGTCAGGGATAAGAACAGTTTTGATGTAGAATCAGAGCCTAAGCACTATTGTAGCTTTTTCAGAAGAAGCCCCTAGCAAATTGACCAAAACCACAGCTTATGTTCTCTGCTGACTTGAGAAGCAGGGAGATAACAGGAAAGCCAACTCACATTTCTGTGGTGCAAGGCACATGCTGCTGGTTGTGTATTTGCAGTGAAGCTGAAAAAAGAGTTCTTAGAGGTCCTGGAACCTCTCTGCTATCATAACCAGGAGAGGAGATTTAGGTGAATGACTGTGAAACACAACATGCAAACAAAACTGAATGTTCTAGTCTGTTTCCAAATGGGAGATGGAAGCCAGAAGGGAAACAGACCAAGACCTAAAAAACATACAAAGCAAATTTGATTAACTAAGGAGATAGAGGATCAACAAATTAGTCTCACTGTGAGCATTCTGTATTAACACACAGAACAAAAAATGTGTTTTAGATTTGCAATTCCAGAGTAGATGGGGAAAGGCAGAAGGGGATTGTTTTCATTATAACTGTCTATTGAAAGTTAATGGTACTTTTAAAATATAATTTTGAAGGTGTATTTGACAGGCAGAGGGGAAATGATGTCTTACAGCTCCTTACAGGTATAACTTATGGAAGGAGAGAAACTGGGATATGTAAGAAACTGGAGAAACTGTACATGCGATCCTCTAAGATTAACTTTGCAAAGCAGAGCCTGGAGCACACCGGTACAAACTGCTCTCATGTGCAGTGTCAAAGAAAGATGAATCCTTGTGTATCACACAAGGAAGAGTCATAAAGTCAAACATTCAGAACTGGAGGGGCTAGATGTTCTTGGTCAATGATAAATAAGTGTCAGACTTGAGCAGTGTTCCTTAGTTGATTCTCACCATCTAAGATGAGAAAGATTGTCAAGTTCATACTGTCTGTTTTACCACCATCTTCTGTTTTTCACACAGCTCTGTTGGGGTGACTCAAGCTAGACTGAAATGCTCTATCAGCTGGTTCCACCCTTGTTCTTTTGGATGTCAAACAGGAAGAGAGAGCCCAACCCTGCAAGCATTTTTCTGCACTAGGAATTCCATGATTGCTGTCATTATGCACTCAGGCATCCCAGACACTACTGAAAATGGCCTTTTTCATCTAGGAAGAAATCCCATAATGATCTAGAGGCTTTGTGAAAATTTCCCCATAGTTGCCACCTGTGGACTGTGGTCTCAAGCTTCACACTAGGCAAACACATACTGGGCTGCCCATGACCTCTCCATCATGTGTCCAGACCACTGTACCACAGCAGGCCTGACTTTCATACGAGAAAGTGAGGCTCCCACTTGCACCACACTTTTCAAAGAGCACATTAACCCAGATTGCCTTGGCTAAATCTGGAATTTCCTTCCTCGCCCCAGAGACAGAGCACTGTGGAAATGAAAATTAATAGTTGTAGATTGATTACATTTGGGTGTGCATTCAGGTTTTTTTATTATTTTTGTTTTTTGAAAGACACAAGTGAGAATTCAGTAGCTTCTACATATGA
>JAVCKT010029225.1:16798-28126 GCA_032273925.1 Rhynchotus rufescens | reverse complement strand
TATTAACAAAATATCTCAAGCTGCATGAAAATTTTCTCTGAGTTTGGAAGTTAAATCCATAGCCTGAACTCAGAGCCCTAAGCATTTATAAAAATCTGACTTTTGCACTCCTCTCACTCTGTTGTACTGTACTGACCAAAACACACAAAATTGCATCACAGAAAAGTGGTCTATTGACCACACTGCTGACATTTTCCTTTAAGCCCAGGCACTTAATCTGAACATTACTAGCCTCAAAATAACTTGTGAATTTTTCTCCTTACTAAGCCTTTTTTCTTTGGACTGCAAAATCGATAATGGTTTATTTCATTTTGAATTGTGTTTCAAATATAATTTTCAAATGACATTTAAATTCAAAAGAATCTTTAAAACGTAGAATACATTTTTAGTATAGTGAGAAAGATTCCAAATAGTAAACTGAAACGAGCCTTAGAGCTTCCCACCCTGTATTCCACTTGTGACTCTTTCTATTTTTATTAAATAAAAAAGACAATTTAATATATATGTGTTTGGCGTGTATGAACACAGGTGTACACATGTAAAAATATATAGTGTGTGCAGTACAATCTGGAAAAAAATATTAAAAGAAATGTCTGGAGATGGTGAACTCTAATGAGGATAATTGTGCAGCTACTGTAGGCATCAAAGGTATCGTGATTTTCTTTCTTCATTTATTTGTGTTTAACATGTCAGAGGGCTTAGAACTGTTGTGACTGTAATATATTAGATAGAGATGATTATTTCTTAATACCCTACTTCTGCTATATGGGAAAACATTCACTTTTTTATTTTGCATTTGGATGTGTCTTAGGATTGTTTATCCTGCAGTGAGATCACAGCTGAAGTAATGGACGAGTATTTCACGTGCTCAAACTACTGTTGATGTTTACACATCCTTGTCTCACTCTGTCTTTTTTACATTAGGACAGTTAAGAAAAGGCAGTGTAATCCTTACACGTATGGATACAACATTTTGTATTTTGCACCTTATCTTGTATCTAAAGAAAGCTCATCCCATCTCTGCCTCTTTTTGTATATCAGTTTTTGTCAGTAGCTACTTCATTTAGCAATTTTGGGCCATGCTGCATAAAAGGATGTATGAGGTCTAATGCTGCCTTCTGTCCAAGCCATGTTCCAATAACACCAAACGAGCCACAAAGGTGACATGCCTGCGGCTAAGGAAGCTGTGAAATTATCCATCAAATTTATTTCAAGGGTCTTCACACTCCTTATCTGATCTGATCTTTTGCTTGAGGACCATACGATGCCACGAAAGCATCCAGCCTTGACTTAAGAGACAAGGTGAGATGGATCTGGGCCATTTTTCTTCCTTTCCTCCTCCTCCTCCTCCCCGCCAGCAGAGGGGAGGCTTCAGAGCTGGAGGCCCGCGGGCGCAGGGGTGACAGCGCGGCAGGGCGTGCGTGTGCGTGCACATGCTTGCCAAACCCAACCGCAGGCCCGTGCCAATAAATAAGCAAATAAATCTGCTGCTCCCTCACGGAGCCCTGCACACTGGCACTCACCTCGCAAAGGCGAGCGTGACGTGTTTCTAATCAGTCTTCCTGCAGGAGCAATCTGCTGGCAGCAGAGTGAAATCAGAGCGTGCCACATTTCTGGGCTGTGTACCTGCCCGCATGGAAGCCCTTTCTTTGGAAGCGCAGCCGGCGGCCAGCTGGACAGAATGGAAAATGGCCTCTAGGAACTCAATAGGAAAGTGTGACAGAAATGCAGCGCCGTGCTGAGAATGGCAGGAAGGGCACTATTCTTCTGGGGCACCCTATCTGCAGCGCGGCAGCGCGGCGCCTGGAGCCTGTCTGCCTTTAACTCACTTCCCGGGATTTCCGAGTCGCAGCCACAGCTCCTACTAACAGCCAAATATTTCACTCTTGAGACACACTACACTTCCTGATATAGGATGCACTTGCATGTCTCCTGGTGACCTTAAACACTAATAAAGGAGTCATAATATGACCTAGACAGGCCTTGAAAGCCATCTGCAGAGTGAGTGATTGAAGAGGAGGCTGGATGGGTGGGTTTGCTTGGCTGCTATTTGTTTTGCCACTTTTGTGACCTGCTCTTTTTATTATGATTACGTGGAGGAAGGGATTTAAAAATACATTTGTCTTGCCCGCTTGCCAGCAGCAGCAGTACAAGTGTGCTAGACATTGGGGCCAAACAGCAGCTCCTGCAGCCTTGCTCTTCCTTCCCAACCAGGTCCCACCAAGGAAACCCAGTGCCAAATGCAGGTCTTCCCACATGGTCCCTAACTCCTACTGCCTGCACAGATCACAAACTGTTATCTGTGTGCAACATGACCTCTTTTTAAAACACATCGGACACAGAGAAATCCAGCTCCTGTCAAAATCATAAACTGATGAACAGGGAGGTGCTTCATTCTTTTAAAGCAGATTTTCATCTGATGACAACAGGTATAGCTGTATTCAAATCAATAGAGGACTTGACCACTTTAGTGTAAGGAAAAATAGTGGCTATCATTTGCTCTTTCCTGGCACAAGTTAAGTTTTGTGCTGCCTTGGCCCTGCAAGCTAAACAAGAAGAAACAGAGGTTATGCTTGAATCACATTGGCAATTCTGCTATCAGGAAAGAGAAACCATAAAATGTGCTCAGACTTGCTAAGTAATGAGTGAATGGTGACTTTGTTACGAGCAAAATCATCACCGTTTTAAAGATCAAATACAAGAGTAAGAGAGACAAGAGACCACCCAGAAAACAGGCAGACCTTCTTGCCAGCAGATAACTTCATTAACTGCATTAGTAGCCCTAAAAATATTGAATTTGACCATGAACCTATTTTATTCAAATCTGTTTGTTTGTAAAAAGAAGGATAACAGCCTGTAACTCTATATTACATAAGATCAGCTGACATTTGCTATGATATCATAGAGCAACAAAATGGAATAATTTCCAGAGAAAATATTGACTTTGTCTGAAATGAAGCCAGCAGACAGAAGAAAGATGAATAATATGAAATAAGAGAAAATATCAGAGCAGTCATACCCGGACTAAATTTAGATGTGTGGCATGACCTAATTCTGGAAAGCTTGAGAAAAAGATCTTAGGCATTATTATCATAAATATTAAAGTTTTAAGTTGTAGAAACTAACTCTTAGCAAATGAAAGTCTGGAACAATGCAGTGATACAATTCTCATAACAGATGAAAATGAAAGTTAAGGATAGTCTCATCATCCTCATGGGAATTTCACGTAATTCCCATTGATTTTGACAGGAGCTATGCGCACATGTCAGAGGGAGGCCTTTAGTCACACAGAGGAGGCAGAACCTTCACTTCCATCTGGGCTTCACACTCACTGCCACTGCACAGCTCAGCAACTCCAAACATTATAGATCTGCTCTCAGCTGGGACCCTGATCAAATGGCTTCACATCTGACATCCTCTTGGAGTATCAGTCTGCCTTCAAGAATCTGTCCCAGGATCTGAGTGACAAGGACAATTAATCAGGGCTGCAACCACTGTAGCCAGCAATGTGACACAGTATAAAGTCAGTGAGAAGCCTACACCAGACTGCTGGGTCAGCTTTATCCTTGATGTAATGCTATTCCTCACTTACCTCCTCATTTTTTAAAACTGGCTGTACATTACTGAAAACATTAGTAGAGTACATGTCTCAATTTGATTCAACCCAATGGACTTGAACAGAGATTTCTACAAAATCCCATTCATTAATTCTGCCTCTGTACAAAGAGAGCTGAGTAATAATGGCTGTTCTTGAATATTTTTGTCTGTCCTGGACACCTCTTCAAACTTTCCTCTGTGCATTCATAGCACTCCCTTGATTATCTTTGCCCTGATGTGCCCACTTCATTATTCTAATTCAGCATCATAGCTATGGAAAATGGTTCTCCAGACATTCTTCAAAATTCTTCATATTTATTCCCATACATGTAAATAACCATTCACTGCCTCCTTTTGGTGCTAGAGCTGGAGAGGATGAAAGGCTGACGCACATACACTCTAAAGTTTAAGGACTGCAGAGGTTTTGAATGTTAATATTTTTTAAAATATTTATAGGAAATGATTCATTCTGCTGTAACTGAATTATAGAGGTCACACTGGTGTTCAGAAGATGTGATTCTTCCCATGTCTGTCTTGAAGACAGTAAAATGAGCCTCTGTGTAACATTATTATTATAGTTCCACCTGGCTCTTCTCAATACCCCTCGTGGGCACATCTCTCTACAACTGGGTCACCTTGGAGAAAGCTGTAGGATTCAGGGAGAATTTGAGCAAGCCAAGATTCACCACTCCAAAGATACCATACAAACACCTGACTGTTTCAACAGTTAAACATTTAATTTAAAAGACCTGGGAAATCTTGCCATTCCCTACATCATCTTGAATTTTTGTGTTATTTGTCTGCTTTTTTTTGCTGCATCATACTAAGGCATGCTCCAGTCTCCCGCTACATCTTTATAAATCTCTTCAAGCAAGCTTGTCCAGCATTCCCCTCCAACTCTGCAGGCCTCTCTGTCCCTTGCCTTCTCCCTGTGACATTTAGCCTGCTGATTCTGCCGTGTATTTCTGCACTGCACTTCAGTTCCTTTAAATGCACCACTCATCCTGGGGGCTCCACTGATCTCCATTTGTATGTCATACAAGGAAAAAAAAAAACACTCTATTTTCATTGTAATGTCTAAAAAGCACCATAAGCCCGCCTTATGTCATGTGCGTGCTTCCATTCTCCTCCACATCCAGTTTCCCACAGAAAGCTACACCAGGGTCATATGTGACACTGCCTCCCCGATTCCAAGCTGCCTGCGTGTGAGACGAGCAGGGGACCACGTGGAAGGTAAGTGTGACAGCCAGGCTGATGCTGACGCTCTGTGCCTCTCGGCCACATGTGTTTCTCAAACTTCAGTCATAAGCTGACGTGTTTACATTGCAAACCGCTCACAGACTGCAGTGGGTGCAAACAGGCATCTCCAATTATTCGTGTGGCCTCCTCCCCATAAATAAAACATTCAGAAAGAAAGAAAACTGCCTTCCAGGCTGTTTACAGACAGAATTTATCGCATGTTGTTGTTCTAGAGCAGTATACAAGGAATTCCTTGGCTGTCATAGCAGTAAGAAATTATTGCAATTAAACGCAGACAGCAGCCAGGTAGCTGCATTGCAGCCGTGCCCCAAAGAAACAACATGTCCTGGCAGCAGAGGTGGCAACAAGTCCCCCATGGGTGCCCCATCAGCAGCCCAGGCTCCCCCCGATCCCATAGGGCAATTTAGCCCAGGGAACATCCGTACCATGTCCTGCTCCTGTGCAATCCTCGGAAAAAAAAAGAAAAGAAGAATCCTCTTTTTGGGCTATAGCTCAGGGCTTTGCCCTCTGTCAGACGTTTGTACATAACTTCGCATACAGAAAACCTCACAGAAACTGTATGTCCTAGTACAATCCAGCTTTAGCCAAGGTAGATTTAAGATGGATTTTTTTTTACAGCATCTAATTTAATAAGAATGTAAATACCATTTTCCAAGGAGACTTTAGGGCCTATCTTCTCCGGCTTTCAGGGGGGCTCACGGCTAATCTAAACTGGAAATTATAATGCTTTTATATGAGGGGGGCCCCCAAAATTCTGCTACTTTCACAGATATCATCCCCCTGAATGAACACTGATATCTATATAGACAGGAACATGCAGCCAGGGGCCTCATAAGGCACACAGCACAATTTTCATGATTTTGCCCAGTACACTGGTAAAAACAAGTGCTTTGGTTCGTGCTAGGCATATTAGTAAAGAAGGTAGAGATAAGTTTTGGCACTTTGCATTTTTGACTTTTATAAATCAACTAAATAACAAACTGGCAAATAAACTAATGAGAGTAGGGAAAAGCCATTCTTTTGGAAAAAAACATAGTGCAGAGGCTCCAGGATATTTAAATAGTTTTCTTTCTTGCAGTTCTTTGGGAGCAGCATTCATTCTGCCTTCAGGAAGTTGTTCCTCTCTCTAATCAGGTGTATAATAAACCTAATATTTGAGTTCTCAAGAACAATTTGAGATTTCCTTCCAGTGAACATTAGAAAATGATACTGTGATTAGCCATGATATCTCTCTGACTGAAGACTGAAATTTTAAACAAAGCGAGTAGCTGGCACAACTATGTGATTTGGGAAGAAAAAGAAGAAAGAATTCTTTCAGCCAATTTCCAGGTTTTTATTAGAGGAAATATTTTTGATACAGAAGTCCCTTCCTAGATGTATTTATGCTCATGTACAAAGTATGAAAATATTTTAGAAAAAGTGGAAAAGTTCAATAAAACATAAAATGACTTTTTACGGTAGTTTATTTACCTTTTCCTTAACGCAACTCACAGCAGTCAAAAAAGTTATGACATAAAAGATAACCTAAGGGTCAGTCCTGCCCAAAGATATAGAAGACCAGAGATGAATTTGGCCCAGCTTTACTTTTGACTAATGAGTACTTAGTTAGCATAAACACAGAAAACCTTCCTTTTCTTCTGAGGAATATGATGTCAACAGAGGTCTCAAAGAGTAAATCTTCTTCTGCATTGTCCCCTAAAGTCTCAGAAGAATCAGTGAACTGAGCTGTTCTCATATTTTTTTTCTCAACTAATGATGGAGAGAGCAGAAAAAAAAATGCTGAGCAGATTCTAAGATTTCAAGCTGAATTGGCAATAGTGGGAGTTAGAAAACTTGTAGACTTAACCACTGTGATTCTGAAATCAACAATGGAAAAGAACTACGCAATCTTACATATTTATTTTCCATGGTTCAGTTTAATCATACTTAAAAACAGAAGAATAGGCTTAGCATTGACTAGAGAGTTATCTTCGTCTTTTTTTTTTTTTTGCTTTTGCTTCATGTCCCAGAAACACAAAATTCAAAGAATATGTGTTTTACTCTGGTCTGAAGTGGTTTAAAAGTAAACATCTGTCTTTTATCTGCAGGATGCGAATTAAAGAAACTCTATCGTTAATCGCCCAAAAGTTTTTGCAAATTCTGGGCCACTCAACAAGTGAGGCTTGCAGCTCCATAGAGTCCTTGTGATGCAAAGGAGTCCAGTAGGTCTATGAAGGATGTAATATAGCATTAAGCATTACCTTTAGGCAATAAAGTTGTGAGACAAGATAAATAGGATAGGATAAATAGGTCCAAAACTAAAATGTCCCCTACGGTATATGTCTGCTTCCATATGTGTTCCCAGTATATACAGACAGAGATGCTTTTTTGTGTGTGTTAATGAGAAAGCAGCATTGATTAGAGCTGAACAAAATGTCCTTTATTGTGTTTAAATGTCTAAAAATATATTCAATCCTTTATGTTGTTTGCCTCCTCTCACATTTAGCACTCAGAGCTGTCTCCTATTCTCTCAAAAAACCTTACCAACCTTCCAGTAATTACTTGGGGGTATTCAGGATATAGACTGTTGGCACTCTGGGAGATGGTCCAACATGTTAAGCCAGAGGAAAACACTTTTCCTCTTTCCTACGAGATGCCAATTAGTACCAGGAAATAAGAAGTGCAGAGGACAGGGGTCAGTTTGAAATCCCATGCCTCACTAGGGACCTACAAAGAGCTCAGAGAGGCATCTCAGTATACTTGGGTTGAGCACTGAATTCCACTTCATAAAGAGAGTAACAACCATGAAGTTTATCCTATCCAACTGGATACCCTATAGCATGGAAGAACAAGACTCTACAACCTCAGAGAATTCAGACAGATGCTCATACTCTCTGGGATGACTGTGTGTCACAGAGGCAGGGCTAGTGTGGATGTTGGTGTCCTCCACCCAGACGAGAGAGCCAGATCCACCTGACCAGTGAGTAAGCAAAATAGTTATGATATAGACGCCTGTAGAGTCCCAGGTGCTGCAGTCCACTGCTAGGACATTGTGTTGTACCCACCATTTAACATAGCACATATGCATCCATTGGTCAGATATCTAAACATCTATGAACTTTTTTTTTTCCTAGGGAATTCTTCCATGCATATTACCACAGCACCTGAGCACTTTAAAGTGGTTCATGAAACAGTGTAATGACTAGAACTATTTAAAAAAAAATCAGTTCTAAGGTCAGCTAGGTGCTTTTGAAAATGTTTCTCTGAGTCAGACCGAGCTTCTGGATTTCCACAAGCAGTAGTGGTGGCTGGGACCTACCAGCACAGAAGCAGTTAATTCCTATGAAGACTCAGAGAAAAAAAAAAAGTCTAAGAACAGCTTTGTGTTGGGAGGAGGGCTAGAAAACGAGGCTGTTGCTGTTGTTTTCATTGTGTGCACTCTAATCAGAGAGAGTAAGAACAATAATGCATGTAATGCTGATTTTGGACCGTTTCCACGCAGCTTTTCCCAGGCTAGGCAGCCTTGGGAACCACTGATAGTGTGGCACACCAGGGGCACAGCCTCAATCACCAAGCACAGGGCAGGGCAGCCTTTTCTGTGGATAAAATATGTGAGGGATGACAAGAATCTTCCCAGCATGGGAAGTGGCAATAACAAAATACATATATAAATATACACAAGGGGCTGGAGCTGAGTGTAACATCCACTGCAGAGCACGCCTGAAAGCAACGCTCAGATTTGAAAGGTATAGGGCTATTTTTCATTTCCTCCCCCGTTTTGTGTTTGTTTGTTTGTTTGTTTGTTTGTTTTCCCTGCTTTCATTAGATGCTCCCTCCCCCTCTCAGCACCACTTTGAAGCCAAGATGAAAGAAGTGCTGTGGCTGCTGGCACCAGGCACACACAGGGAGACCAACTGAAGTGTGCTTTAGTTTAAGATGCCTTTTTTTTTTTTTTTTTCCTAAGTAGGGGAGAGAAAGGGGGAGAGGAGAAGAAGAGAAGAAAGTTATTCGGCTTAAAACAATATATTACACTTCATTGAAAAGCATATTGTGCAGCTTGGATTGAAACATGGTCCTAATTTTTCAAAGCTTTCCTCTTCAAGGACGGTGGGTTTGGGGTAGCTAAGATGTGGCATCCACCCAGACAACAACTGCCCATATTTTATTCATAAAACCTGTCACATAAGTTATATGATGAGAATTGACACAACATGCTGTAGTTCTGTGACCCGCTTTGAATAAGTCGCTTAAATAAGTGATGTTTGTTCCTTAGTAGCAGAAATTTATATAGCCACAGCAGGAAGGAAAAGTCACTTGCCACCATTTTTGTAATTAAAATAAGGAGACACATTTGAACAACAACAATGAAAGGATCAACTTGTTTTATTTTGTTTTCCATAGGCAAATGATTAAAAAAAGCTAATCTGGATGGGGAGGGTGCAGAACACATACACGTCTGCCCCGACACTATAAATACTGGAAGGCGCAATTCATTTTGAAGGTCTGAAGAATTCACATGTGTTTGGGGAAAATCCAACTCCCAGCGACATCAGCAAAGGATGCAGCAATGGCTTCAGCAAATCAAGGAGTTAAAATCCCATGAGGTTCTCTATATACCATTCAGTCTTGCAAGAACAAACCTTCCACCAAACCTGACTTGCCCTGATGCTGGGAACACTGTGCAAAGCCTCTGTAAAATCCAGAGGAATAGGAAGGTCACCGTAGAATGATTGCAGTATTTTTTTTCTGCCTTCTGCCTTTTCTGCCTTTCTGCCTAGCCCCAACTCCTATAAAAGTGTCATTCACTATAAGAGTTTCATGCTTATTTAATATCTGTTAGTCACTGTTAAACTGCCAACAGCTAGCTAAATTCACACTAATGTTCTTTTAAATATGTGGCAGTCCAACCATTTACAATCATTATGGAATTAAACTGTAGAATTAAACTCTCAGGTCAAATGCTTTAAGATATATCTAAAACAGCATTAATTAACATGTCCAAGGATTTTTGGAAGCCCTTGAAGAGAGCAATTACAGCAATTGGTGAATATCCTTTGAAGGATGGATTGAATGCAGCTTAGCAAGTTAGAATTTCTGACTATTAATTTATTTTGAACTAATCTTGACCCTGCTTCTGTCTACTAACTGCAAGCCAAATTTTCAAAGGCCAAGTATACTGGTGAACAAAGTAAGCCAAGTTCTGGAGAAAAGAGAGCAGAAGCCAACTTTCTAAGAGATTAAGCTGGTTTAGTATCAAAGATTAATGGATGAGGAAAAGAATCACAAAATAAATGCTATGATGTCCTGTCCTATAGAATAATAATTTTACAGCAACATGGTTTGTATATGAAGCAAAGTCTGTGTTAGAAAACAACACAATGATTCTAAGAGTTTTCCGTGACCCTAATAATAGGCAATTTGCTTCTAAAAAATCAGTTTCCAGATAAGCAGCAAGCAGGAGGGCACATCCACTTACAGTTGTGGAATCACAAGAAAATCATGAGCAGATCTTTAAATTATAGAAAGATTATAGGGCTTAAAGAGGTCTTCTCATTCAACTCTAAGGAAAGACCAGTTGTAGCTAAACTACTCTTTAAAAAATTTATGGAGTCCTTTCTTAAAGACCTTTAATATTGGAGATTCCACAATTTCTTCAGGTAATGTAAGCTGGCCACCCACTAAAAATATTTTTCTTAAAAGGTCTACGTAGTTACAGCTGTTTGGTATGCATATATCATAAATTTCTGGAAGGTAAAACATGTCAACATTTTAATTTGGGCTGCCTTTTATCTCTGTTGTTAACAGAGCTGGTGAAGCCCATCTTACCTCTAAAGGGCTCTGGGACACTGTGATTAAGCTGTTCCAGCTCTTTTACTCGTTGCATTTTGTCTAGCCAAATTTTAATTGTAGGACTCCCTTTTGTGAGTACTGTGATACATTTCCTATCACCTATTGTTTTGAAAATACCGGGCCTTTCAGAAGCTTAAGTAGAAGGGGATGGGAGAGTGATGTAAGAGGAAGCATCCAACATTTAAATCAATTGCAGTAATTGCCTGCCAAGACATTGGGCACTGAACTTAGCATATCATGAGACTACACAGACCTTGCTCAGTCTAAATCAACAGGTGAATATTATTCCAGAACTTAAATGATTTTGACTGAAAGATAGAAACAATTAGACAGAACAATTCTGCCTAAAATTATACTCCTTGTGCTGCACTAAATTCCACTAGAAATCAAAATTAGTAGAGTGAAGAAAAGGCTAGGACCAATAGTCATTTTTCAATGCGCCAAGATTAGCAATGAGTTCTCCAAAAATCTCTTCTGAAATTACTGAGTTTGATATTTTGTTGGACTAACTGTTAAGTGAGTAACAAAGAAAAGGAATAGCACGTCATAATTTTAGGTAGCATCCAAGAAACATTCTAATTATTGCAACTGCCAAGAAAATGATTCAGGAAGCTTCATGTAGGGCTCAGCCCGCATGTTGCA
>JAVCKT010029224.1:0-26689 GCA_032273925.1 Rhynchotus rufescens | reverse complement strand
CTGTTCCTCAGTGGGAAGTGGGGCTCCTAACTTAAATCACCTTCTTACAGAAACGGTTTGCTTTCCAAGGGGGCAAAAATTGACATTTCCTGAAATTACTAGAAGTTTTCATCTGACAATGAAAAATGTATTGGCCACAGTTGAAAGTTTTTTGATTTTTTTTTAATGAAAACACAACATTTCTAGAAAAGAAAACTTTCCTTCTTGCCTGGTCCTGGCCAACAGTTCCTTTACTTTCTAGTGTACTCCATCATTGCTGCACTGACTTTTTAAAGACTTAGAAAAAGCACTGTGATTAGCATCGTTTTAGGGACTTGTTAAATGACAGTGAATATTTTAGAGTTATTGTACCTGCTTAGTCAAACAGAGCGTGCTTCCAATTAACATTGGCCTGCACTGTTTCAAAATAAATATGTAACTCATTATCAGCTGGTATCACAGGTTTTGAGCTGAAATACATCCCAAAGGAAATGTATAGCAAATATTTTGTATCAGTTGCATAAATCATAAGAAAAGGTGCATTATTTATTTCTCGCTTTTCCTTGGGATGCTGCAGCCCTTAAAACACTAATGTTTTAATATGTGCCTGCTCCCTTCTAAGTGCAGAACTCAGTTACCTCCAGTCGTTTGCTGGAGCTCCTGGAGAAATTGGTTTGCAAGTTACACCTTCATGGTGAATTAGGGCCAGATTGGATCAGCTGCAAGTAACGCTGAAGAAAAAGAAGGATAAAACCATGTTGTCCCAGGGGATATTCATAGAATCGGAGAATCCTTGAGCTTGGAAGGGACCTTTAGAGATTATCTAGTCCAATCCCCCTGCACACACAGGGTCACCTAGAGCACGTGGCATCCAAGCGGGTTTTGAAGATCTCCAGATCACTCTTGCACCCCTTGCAATAGTCTCTCACAGTGCTTCATTATTATTACCAATGCATAAGAATTTTTTATCCCAAAACCTCTCCTGTCACAGTGTAAGTCCATGCCTTTTTGTGCTGTCTGCAAAGGACTAAAAAAAGCAATTTATTCCTTTCTGCTCTGACCGAGGTCCCTCTGCTCTGACGTTTTTCCTCTGCTCATCTTTCCTCTTGCTTGGAAGTCTGATAACGACTTTTAATTCTTCTTTCCTTGGAGAAGAAACAGTCTGCTCCCTTATTTTTAAACGCAGGAAACACATAAACATCGGCGTTGGCAAAACAAGCGCTAGTCATATGTGACCAAGGGCAGACGAGGCATTCAACAGGGATAGTGTGTGAGCTACTGAAAATAGAAATGCAAATGACAACGGGACAGGTTCTCTGTAACCTGGCGTTGTGCCCCCAGGCCATAAAACACCTAGATTGGGGACACACAGAAGGTTCCATTTGGTGAATGCAACGGATGATAGGGAAGGCTACAGGGCTGAAAGGCATTGCATTTCTTTAGGAGGAGAGGGCACTAGTGGTTATAAAAATGATATATGAAAAGGAGGAGAGACTGGAGGCTTTTTTTAAAAAAAAAAAAAAAAAAAAGAGGCTGCCAAGGTATTTTATGAGAGTGCACAGGAACTGCTTGGAGGGATGCTGCATCGCCACTTGGTACAAATCGGAGGGTGTTAAATGCTTGGATGGCGTTCAGGTATGCATGTGCACCATGTCTCCTGCTTCTAGGAGCAGCCTGAATCCCAAGGGATCACTATTATTAATTTATCCCTGGTTCTTAGATATGCACAGGCTATTTTAATAAAGGGAGGAGAGCCATTGTGACTTTCCTTCCTTTATTGCTCCACCCAAGATAAAACGGACAGGATATTGTAGAGCATTGTGCCTGCAATCAATATAACATCTAGCAAAAGGTGCTGGACCTCAGATACTGGGCTGCCTTACGTGTTAAGTTGTTTATTTCATGGAGAAAACTTCAGAAGTTTGCTTTTGCAGCATTTCCTTCTTAATCCTAAATTGCTCAATCATAATCTTTGTCTCAGACTATGTTACATAACTGCCTAAGACATGCACTGGTATCTGTTCATCATCAAGCCTAACCTAAAAGTTCCTATTCAGTTGAACAGCATGCCAGATCTTTTTTGGTTTGCTTGCTTATTTTTTACATTTTATTGATTTTTGTGCTGTGCAAAAGAAAGCAGCCACAACAGCCTTCACATCACTTTCAGTCAAAATACAGCCTTATCCCTTCAAAGACCATGTTCCAGAAACTCTGGACTGTTGTTATGGGATCACCCTGACCTATACCTTCCACAACACACAGTGCTGGTCACTCTTGCTTCTCTCTTATCAATCACTGTTGTGTCTTTGTGCAGGCCTTTGAGTCTGTTTTACAGAGTGCTCTGTTAGTTGAGCTCCCTTTTGCTGTCCGTCATGTATTTCACTCCCTACTAGCCAGAGATTTATGCCAGGTATGAAGGAGAAAATCAACCTATGCTTCTGCCAAGGAGAACTGCTGCTGGGGACAGTCACAGCATCATCTAGAAATCTGTTTTTATTGGATGTGTGCCCCAAAGGAGCAGTGTCTCTGAGTACAGCCCAGGTTCAAGACCAGTGGGGACCTGAGAGCTGAGCTGAGCCCCACTGTGCTAACGTTGCCCTGGAAGTAGGAAAGGGTTTGACTGACACATCTCAGAAGCATCCTTGTCTGCCTGGTCTTCCCGATTCTGATCACACAACTGGTCCCTCCAGGATGGACGGGATACAGATTGACACTGGGGCCAGGGACGACCACACATTTCAGCCCCTGGTAGCCAGACACATACGCAGGCCGCAGGAATGAAGGCCCCGATTTATCCTTCTGGTGACTTGTCACTCACACCTATCCCAAAACATTGACCCTTTTCCGGGAAAAGCAGTTCAGGGAACGTGCTCCTGGGACAACGACTGCACCACTCTGGGGGCTTAGCCCAGTTTGGCCAGGAGAAGCCAGTCAAGGCAATGTGTTTCACATCTTCTCCGTCTAAAGGCCTCGTATCAGCAGGCTGCAGGGCCAATACCTTGTTTACCCAGGCAGCTTGAAGAAATACGGCTCCTTCATCCACGCACTCCCCTCAGCCAAAACGGATCAGTGCCTCATAAAAAGGGGCACCTGCTCTGTTATCTCTTTCATAAAAAGTCTTGAAAACACACGAATAAGGCGTGTTGTTTTAATGAGACATGGAAATTAACTGTCACTGCCAAAACACGACTCCTTCTCTCGGCCTCCTGCTCTGAGTAGAAGCACAGTAATTTGCTAGCTCCCGACTTCCTGTTATTAGGCAGTTGTTCAATTTTCAGAAAGTTTTTGGATCATAATCTGAGAAACAGTGATTGACTTTGGCACGATGCAGACCTCCTCTTCCTCTTCTCTTGAGGTTGGGTGTAAAACTGGGTGACAAGGGACCTCCCTGCAGTGCTACCTGTGTATGGGGCCGCCTGTGGGGTCCATGGGTGAGGATGGCCATGGGGGACACACCAGAGCTGAAGGAAATATGAAGAGTGAATCAGCTCCTGGATTTCCTCGAAGACTTGCCTCCACAATCTGGTTCTTATCGTTTCCTTAGAGGGCTGAAACAGCTCTGGAAACAGTCTTTTTGAAGGAAAAAGCATGGTTTTCTTTGTAAAATAACCTACTTACCATAAAAATATTAAGTCATCTTATGAAATACATTAAAAGAGAGAATACTTATCTGAAACAAGGACTTTGCATGCCTGGCTTCTGCCAAGACTATAAGCAAAGCCTCTTGCACACAGAAATTGAGGTTTTCTGGTAACACAGAAATTTTCTAATGCAGGATTAAGGGGACCCCGTCACCCAGGTGAGAAACACTCTGCAGCCATGAGGCACTAGTAAAAATAGTTTAATCAAAGACATCTGCCCGCATTGGTGAACATCTAAGCATTTTCTGCTCTTCAGATGACCAACTTCTCTCTTCTTAAACTGCCTCAGATTAAAACAGGTTCCACCTTTGTGTGTTTATTTTTACGAAGCCTACCACTATTCTGTCTAAATGCCCAAATGTCTAAAAGGAGAGATTTTCAAAGACATACATAGCGGTTCAGCTTCCAATTCCCATCAGCAGTCCAAGGGGGATGACCATGAAATTGCCCTTTGTGCACTGAAAATCATTCCTGCCTATCCTGCGCTATTAAGTTACACGTATGGGCTTCTTCTGTTGACCTCAGATCCATGCAGAGCTTGTGTTCACAGCTGCTGCCAGGACTGGGACTCCTGGTAATAGATAATATCATGAATTCATTTGCACTCTGCATTTTTCAGTATTTCACTTGGGTGACAGACGTTTTGTGAGTATTAAATGTTTGCATTTCTGTAGCTATATGCATATAAATATATATATATATTAGTGCATAAGATGCAATATTCTTAAAATAAGAGTGCATTGGAAATTTGTGACCGGCAGGATCTATATGTTGAACTTTCTCTGTTGATGAGCACTAGCCAAGTTAAACTTTTATGATGTATTTTGTTGTTATCTGCATAGGAAATCTCATTTACTCCTCCTCCTGTTCTTTTTATCTGTTTCCTCCCAAAATCTATATTCTGGTTCTTCCTTCTAGGAGAATATGGATTTCCATGAAATGTGTTGTACAAATGGAATCTCCTAAATATTTTCCTCTGAGCAAGAGAATTCCCCATTGTTCATTTATTTCTGCAAATGGACATGTTCTGCTATAGGCAGAAAGGACTCCTGGTACATACAGTTCCTTTCACAGCTATAAAACACTGTTGTTTAAGGAGGTATATTTTCCCAGATCCCCACTGTATTAATCATTGCTCCTGACCCAGAATGTTTATTCTGAAAAACAACCGCCACTGCATGTTCCTTCAGGGATGTGATATTAAAGCACTAACGCAGTCTAGAGGTCCAGAGCTGGGTCGCACAGAGGCTCCGCATGTTGCTCCTGCTGTTCCTTGTCTTGTAAATTAAATCCTCTAAGACACCCAGAGCTTTAAGAATGTAACTTAAGTCCGTTGATCATCTCCATCACAGGAATAGCGAGGCGGCTCTAGCCTACGTGGCAAGACTCGGCTTGTTTACTCCTCCGAACAGATGTTTAAATCGTCTCTTCAGCCTCCAATAAAATATTGCGGACAACTGTGAAGTTTCCTAACCCCTTGTTAAAGCAATCTCCTTGAAGCTTTTAGTTCAGCAGAAGATAAACTGCCCCAACATGGCATGCTCCCACTCTTCAGTACAGAGAGCACCACCAAAGAGAGATTATGCCCGTAAACTTTTGCACTGGAAATCGTGGCGTCTCTGGTTTAGATCAATGCCATTAAAACAAAGACAGACGGAATATTTTACCCTTATCTAAGCCTGTGGTTAATTGCCTTTCTCATCGCACACATCTCTGTGTCTCCTATCTCTCCTTCTCGTTCTTGACACCGAGCTCAGTCTGCCAGCATCTGTCTGCTGCAGGGAAATGGGATGCAGGGAGAAATGGTGTGTCCTTGTGTCTACAGCTGCGGGTTAGCTCACGTAATGGCCATTAGTCTTCATTCCTGGAAGTTCTGCACTCCTAGTGTAACCCACTGGAAGAACCCACTGGAAGAACCCACCTGTGGCAGCTACAAATGGACACAAGAAGGTGGAGGTCTCCACCACTCCTGGATGCAAGGGAGATGGCCTGACATGTGGTCAACATGAGGAGTGTTCATCATGTAAAATAAGAGTAGAAGACAGATGACCAACTTGGCCACATATTGGTCTACATCTGGACGCTGGTTTCTGTTTGCTCTGTGACATCTAGGATACTGCAAGCCCCTGTGCAGGGAGAGTGAGATATAATTTTCCAGGATCCTTCCCTCCCATTCCCCACCATAATCTGCTAAATCTGCTTCGGTGCTGGGTAATGGGCTGTGGTTGCTCCTGTGGTTGAAGGCTGCCCGTCAGGGTGGGTGTCACCAAGCCCATGCTCTTATCTCTGTGCAGCATGGCACATTCCCCTACTTCTCTTGCATAACTCTTGGACTAAGATGGCCCTTATAAACTAGAGGTTAAAATTACATATCTCTCTCACAGCAAAAAGAAACCCCCTTAGTTTCGTCTTACCGCTGTCTTTGCAAACTCCAACAGCAGTTGAGCAGTACCATGGTTAGACTCGGCACAATGTGAGCAGCAGACTCGTACTTTTCTCCAATAAGACACATCATAGCTCTAAAGCTATGTGGTGCAATATACAATTTACACTACGTTTTTGAGGTCCTTTCTCCAGGTTTCCATCTCTCAAACCTTTTTCTCTCCTGCTCCACCCTTCCAGGAATTCACACTGCACATATTTCTTCAGAAGACTTAATGTTTGCTCTTTAGAGTTGAGAGAGAGGAATGTCCTCTCTATTAATGCTTATTATCATGTACTAATTCAATAAAGATTCCTTATAATCCAAAAAGAATGTCCCAAGAAGATCTGAGAGGCTGAGTTGCCCAAGATGTTTAGCACCAAGACCTCTTAATATCCACAATTTCAAACACAAAGACTAAATAGCTGCTTAAATATTTGATTAGAATAGGGCAGTATATTCTTTATGCTACTCAAAAAGGTGACATTCACAGAAATGTTCTGGTGCAGCCCCTAGTCTGTGTCTGCTAGACCAAGCATCTCTTGAAATGTCCTGAGGCCTCCTTCCTTCCCAAGGAAACAGGGCACATATGGGAGACAGACTCTGCTCGGGTCATTTCCTGACAAGGAGCCAGGATGCAACCAACTTGTGTGCTCAGATACCAGACGTTGAATTCACACACAACCTGAGTCCTTCTTTTCCATCATGACCATTTAGCAGAAAGCCATCACTTTTCTGGTTGTTACCAGGCCCTTTAGAGCATCTAGCACTATAGCACCATATGGCATCAACAACATCACTTCTGTTGCTGTGAATGGTCAGAAAGCAGTAAATATGAGGTCTGTGTGACCAAAAGGTACAAAATCGATCACCTGAGCCAAAGCAGCACCTCCTTCAGCAGGTATCAGTGGTGATTTTGTATCTTCCATGTGCAAGACACTTGAGGGAGGGATGAGATGACCTACAGGGATGTCAGCGTTGGGCATATCCATAACAAATCGTGCAGGTTGACTGTAAGGGTTCTTCTCATTTGCAAATGCGATGTTTGGACCTTATGAATTCATATTTGAATTAAATAGTGTGGGAAAGATGGAGCTTCCCTATTCCAGACAACAGACTCCATAAATGCATTTCTAAAATAATTCAGTGAGAGATCATCTGTTACACTTTTGCATGATGAGAGGGAAATTGTCCAAAGATTGTATTCTAATGGGGGAAAAAAATAACCCTTGGAAGCAGAAAGAGGGAATCTGCTGGCAAAAAGACCCCAGAAAGCTTTGAGTGTTTCTCAGGCAATAACTGATACTGAGGCTTTTGGGCAAATGGACAAAGAAATTCCTGAAGGCCGACTTCTCTCAAGCCCTAAATTCACTTTTTTTTGTTTTGTGAAGAGACATCTTTAATGTTTTGGTGGAGGAGGCTGTTGGCCTGTCAAGGCTTTGGAGGGTTATTTAACTTCTTCCATTCACAGTCCTGGACTTCGCTGTCTTCTGTCTTCCTCTATTTCAAGTACATTTCTGTATCAGATCTGCATGCCTGGTTCCCATTCCAGAGATGTAATTTAACTTCTCCTGGAAGGGATTTGACTGTATTCATGGCTTTCTGCAGCCAGAATATAGAAGTTGTTCGGCTCCTATTCAAACCAAATTTGGGGCATTTTACTCTATACATGTTGAAGCCTAATCCATAGATACAGAGTGCAGAAACATAAGACCGGAGTCCTTGTAATTTTGCTTCTTATAAATTGCAGAAAATAGGATATTTTGCCTTTTAAAATAGAAGAATAAAGGAAGAGAAAAATGTTTTTCAGGTCGAGGTAACTAGAAGCATAGATATATACCAGAGTTTGTAAATGGTGGTTATCTTCTGCGACACGGATGTTTCCACTTCCAGCAGTGCCATGGTGCAGTGCAATGAAAAAACTCCACTGTTTTATGGAGAAAATAAATATCCAAAGAGCTTTGTGCTCTCAAAGGTGAAGGCTGACACTACGGGGCTTGCTGAGGGTAAAGAGTGTCAAGGGAAAATGGGAGGTATGATCCACAGCTGGCATGTAGCCTCCCCACTTAGTTGGATTTGCCAGTCCAGGGAGCTACACTAATATATATAGTACTCAGGGACTTTAGGAAGAGGGATAAAGTCAATGTGTCACAAAGAAACCCTTTTTATCTCACTTTCTCCTCTTGTAACATGAGCAGAGAGCATCATTTTCATGGCTTTTTACTCCAGGAGACTTTTCCCATAGCAATGTCCTCCTCTGGCACGTCTCCACAGCAATGCTATGGCTGCACTTCACTAGTGAAAGGATCTTCTGAAGCCCCATCCCTAAATCACGTTAGCTCTTGGAGTCACTCTAGGGTTTCAGACAACCGCATCCCGCTGAACCAGAAGAAACTCATTAGCACTCGATGCAGATGAGTGCAGCAGGAGCAATTAGTGCCATCTCAGCACAGCAACGTCCATTTTCACTTAGGAGCTCATTCATGTAAGTGGATCCTGTGCGATGAGCAAGCCCTATTAGACCGGAATTACGGATTTCTTAAAAAAGGATGAGAAGAAGGAACAGGACTAGATTCCTGAACTTAAATAGCAGGGCTGGGCTGAGAGATAAACAAACTATTAAATCACAATGCTGTGCTGTTGCCAGACTGATATATCTTCCCTTTGAAAATAGTGTCTGAAAGGAAATGACAAATAATTTTCCATATGCAGACCTTGCAGACACACTGAAGTGAGTAACTTGGAGGCCGTTCATATTTTCAGTACTCCTGTTCTTCCGGAAATCAATGGCCAAATCCCCACTGAGCGCAACGAGAGCCTCTCACTCCTGGAAAAGTTGCTGAAAACGCCGAGAGCGTGGTCTACTAAATGGTGAGTAAAGACCCAGAAATGATGTGTAGGATTCCAGCGGTACGTGGGCTCATGCTTGGACTGCAGCCATGTGAAGGTCACGGAGGGAAATAAATCAGTGGCTAGTGAGATGCTCTGGCTAACTTGGCTGTGATTTCTGCCCCACGCTCATCGTGGTGAGTCCCGGCCCCGGCCAGGCCGTTCGTCAGTGCAGTGGCGGAAACGCAAAATCCAGATCATTACAATGGAGACCATTGAAAGAAACCTCGCAGGAGAAGCACTGCTGTGCGGAGGGAGCCATCAGCCCTTCGCAGCTGTGAATATGTTGTCTGGGATGAGAAAACATAGAGCAAAATAAATAAATACCACCAAATCCTGGATTGAGGTCTCTGACTAAATGAAGTCACTTCCAGAAAAACATACTCAAGACTTTGCTCGTTTAACACACAGGTCTGTGTGTACACATACTGTATTTGCAGACTGGAGAGGACTTGGGAAAGGCTGGAAGGCCATGCAGCCTGCCTAGAGCAGGCAGAACCTGGCAGTCATCTCTGATCCCTGGGCACCATCCTGCACCTCCACTTGAAAAACCTATCCAAGGTATGGCTGCAGGTCTCCATTTCAACCCTTGGTGCATCCTCCACTGATCATGAGTCATATATTTCCCCCAAAAGCTTCGCTGACCCTCAGTTTCCCCAGGTTTCTTCTATCCTCTCTCCACACTTCGTCTGCTAAAGGCGACCTCTGGCATCACTCCCACGACTGTCATCGGTGAAACACGCAGTTTGGAAGAGCTCATCAGGGAACCACTCTTCAAGGCAAGTAAAGTCTGCAGCAACATAAGCAGCCGCTCAGTGGCATGACTGACATCTCCAAGAACTCAGACATGGGGATTTGGGAGTTTTTGCTGTATAATTATGGTCTGAATGCTAAACACAAGCCATGTTACAGTGCTGTGTGAGCCTCCTGAACAGCAAAGTGATGCCTGTGCTTTGCACCTGCAGAACTAGCCGTGATTACGGGTTTTACAAATGTCCAAAACAGCAGAGCTGCTGCATTCAGCCCAACAGTACCTTCAGCTTGGAGCTAGACTTTCTTTTCCCTACAGTGAGTGAAATTCATGGGCAGACTGAGAAGACTATGTGGCTTGTCAAGCAGTTGTGTCCTCTTCAAGCCCTATTTTTTAAAGAAGTCAGTCAATTGTAAGCCAAGAGTGAGTGCCAGATGCAGAACTAAGCTCAGTGGTTTGCAGAAAGGGCATAATTTCATTGTATTAATTCTCACTGCAGGAACATCCTTCAGCTGCTCCATGCCTGCAGTAGGTGCAGCCTGTTGCACTAAGACCCTTTTTCTGTGCAAGTCTTCCTCTATTGCTTCATTTTGGCTCCCGTTTTGGGGGAGGATGCAGAGCCTGCCCTCCATCGTGTCCTCTCCTTCAGCATTCCTGCTTCCTTCCCGCAACTTGCCTTGGGCTCCCCCTAAATAAGGCCCAGATATCAAGATGTTCAGGATCACCGTCAACAGAAAAAACAGTGTGCTCTTTTATTTTATTTACACAGCTGCCATGAATTTTGTTACGCCTAAATCCTCTGTCTCTTCCTCTCTGTGGGCCGGGGAAAGAAGAATGGGCTTTTAAGCATTTGTGTTTACTTTTATTACTCTTCAAAATGTTTTATGGCCTTTTAACAAAGTGGCACAATAATATTAAAATAACCTAAAAAAAGAAATTAAGAAAATGTATGAGAGCATCGTAGACATGGATTTAACACTTTGAATATCTCTTCAAAGTGGCTCTGTGACCTTCCTTTGAAGTGGAGCAATAAATTCACTTTGCAATTCTTTGTTAGAGGATTTATTGGAAATTAGAGTACAGACACTAAACAAAATGTCTGTTTATCTATACACAGCTCTTTGGCTCCAATTTGGATGTAAGGTAGTGTATTGTGCATTGCAATGTGATTTATAGCCCAGTAGCAAGCTGTGAAGAGCCTCCTCCATGCTTGGTGCTGCTGCTGCTATTTCTATTGAAGTTGGCCTTACCCTCAAACTAAACAGAAAGGTGGTGCTGGGTGGAAAAATTGCTGTAGGAATTAGTTGCAGGTTGCAAAGCAAGGCAGAACTTGGTGTCGTGGACCTCCAAGCATCTTTGTGCTTCATGCATTTCATGCATCATTCATTGCCACCCTGGCTTGGCAGAATGTGTCTTGCACGAGAAGTTCTCCTCCACGCTTGTGATACGCTCGTGGTTTTATCTTGCTCTGCAGTATCTGGATTTAAAATAATCTGGTGTACCAATGCAGGCTGTTATCACTGGGGCAGCAGACAAAACAAGGGGATAACAGGAGCAAGAATCAGCAGGGTCGTAGTGCTGGGTGTCCATCCCAGTGTGAGCATATGGCACAGGGAGGCACGAGGGGGCTGCTGTATTTTAAAAATAGTCGTGTTTGCATTTTGTCCTGCTTTGGGGCTACCTCAGCAGCATCACGAGCCGGCAGCACCGCTTCCTCACGGGCCGAGGCAGGTCGGTGCATGTGTGATTTATAGTGTCGTATAAGTAATATATAGTGTCATATAAGTAATCGCTCCGGGGGATGTCACTGAGGAGCTGCAAGGTGGCACAGGGAAGGAGACCCCGTCGTAATTACAGCTCTTGGAGCAGCCACGAGCTCCCGGTAGCACAGAGAGATAAATCTGCCCTGCTCAGCATCCCGCTCCTCCTCCAAGTCACAGCATCCCGTATTCCATGAGGACCAGCCCAAAGGCTGCATTTCAAACAGCTCCCGCTCTTCTGAACCATCCCACACACATCCTTCTGAGCATCTCCTCGGATAAGTAACTCAGAAATGCAGAACCAGACCTGGGCTGAGAGTGTGGCGGTCTTTTCCCATGCAGATGTGAGCCAGGCCTGGGTAAACTGGTGGCTTCTTGGGTGCTCCCATCCATGGTTGCACTGATTTCCCTCCTGGAGCATCCCCGCCTCCAGCCGGGATCATAAACACCCCGACAAGGGCAGCCTTCCCCTGCCATACCAGCAATATCCTGATTAAGTTATAAATTTGCTACTAAAAAGCCCGTTGTCATGTTCAAGTTACGCGGGGTGAACATGGTATCGTACTACAAGGTAGCAGAGGGAGATTAAATATTGGAGCCAAATAGGTTACAGATTTATTCCATAAACTTCTCACAATTTCATTGTGTTTTTTCCTTCTTTGATGAATGGATTTTTCCTATGCTTGACAGATTTATTTTTTGCAGCGGGTATTTTTTTTTCTGTTGCCACACTTTGTGCCAGTTTTCCATTAAATCCTAAGGAACAAGATGAGGTGAGAAGTAGGTTTGTTTGTAGCTGCAGTTTGATTTAGGTATATGTAGTTCATATTGGAGAATTTTCTTTTTTTCTTTTTAAGCAACACAGGAACTCTGTATCCTAAGCCTTTGTATGGCTGCTTGGAAACATTGATGCTTTCAGGAAAAGGAAATGATAGGATCTGTAAGTTACATTTAAAAAATATTAAGATTTTAAAAGGCCTGTTTTAAACATCACCTGTAAATTTCAGATTTTCTAAAAGATTTTGGATTATTTGCATATAGTTAAAAGGATTTTTTTTTTTTTTTTTTTTTTTTTTTTTGTGAAGACTTCTGGAATATTTATACATTTATACCAACAGGAATTTCAGGCAGGCTTTAGCTTTTCTCAGCTTTCTTTGGAGCTTTCCAAAGCTGTAAATGCTGTAAATACGATCAAACATTGCTCTGAATTCTGGTAAACTGGCTCTTTTTTTAAAAAAAAAAAAAAGAATATGATCCGTTGTTTATTTTGCTTGACCCATATTTGATATTTAAGGAAATTAAATAAATCTCACATTTAGTCTCCCAAAATAATATGCGGTATCCATTAACACGTGTTAAAATTAATGAAGGCTTGGTGGTGAACATATAAATAGCACAGCTGCTGGCCTGGTTCAGGAAAGGAGAGCCGAGCTCTCCCTGCTGTAAAATGTGCCGGGTGGATTTGCAGAGATGAGATTTGCTGCTATTTGCCATCACTTTTTACTTCTTGCTTTGCTTCTTTTTGCTTGCACAGCGGTCCCTCCATCCCCGTGGCCGTGCTCCGACGCTTGCAAGTTGTTGTATTTCCACTTTCGACTCTACCTGGAAAAAAATGAGCCCCGGTGCTTTGTTGTTTAATAAAGCCCAGTGCATCTCAGGCATGGGCTTAGTGTAATATCCCAAATGTGATGACAAGGGCACCTCACCCCACATCTCTGCTCATTATTTGACTGCAAGCAAAGCCAGCATCAAGTAAATTTGTGGTTAGTAAGTATTGCAAGCATCATGCTGCAGACCAGGACATCTCTTTATCTGCTTTGCCTGAATATCCGGGCAAAAATATCAGCATCTTCCCCTTGTTAGGAAGATGTAAGCAATAAATGGGGTCCTGATTCCATGTAATTGGGAAGCCAATCCCTCCAGCATTCAAAGAGGACCCTGGAAGCAAGCAGAGAGGTGGGGACGTGGAGATATTCCTTGGGATGCTAAGCAAGCAGACATCATTGAATGTGGATGCCACCAAAAATCATTCTTCCTCCGTCCTCTCCTGTTCAAAGTACGTTTAGGGATTTTTTTCCATCAGCTCTTACCCAAATGCATCAAAGGTTTGTTCCAAACTCGACTGACATCACAGAGGGGCTTTCCAGAAGCTAATGGGCTTTGGAATCAGGCTCCAAATGGGGTTTTGTTCCAAAGATGCACACAGTGAGCCTGGAGCAGCTCGTGTGTGTGTATGTACACAGCACCATACTGCTGAGATGGTGGTGGCAGAGCCGTCTAGGGAGATCCTGCAAGGCACAGAGCAGGGACAACATCCAGAGGCAGCTCACAGAGCATTGCTCTGCTTTTACCAGCCAGATATGGAGAGGAAGGATGGAGCTGAGCATTTCTGTGCCTTCCTTTTGGTGGTATTCCTCCATGCAGCGTTAGACATTAATCTCTGCTTAATTGACCAGAAGGTCACACAGATCCATGAGATGTGAATATGATCCTAATTAGCTCTCTTCAGGTTACACATTGATTCTCTGTGCCTTGCCCTTTGGAGCTGTGGAGCAGCTTGTTTTGGAGGAGAACATAAAAGAGAGAGGGGCGTGGGGGTTAGTTACAGCTATAAATTTTACTGTTCACTGGAAACCACATTAAATGGCAACATCGGTTTATAGATCAACTCTGCAACTGCTTGGTCGTTAAAGTGGTGGTGGTAGATTATTGTGTTGTAGTCTTATAAAATATGGGCACCGTATTTTCTGGGAGAGAACTTAAGAAGAGCAATAAAAGTCACCAGGGTCTTTGATTTCTTGCTCCTCTTGCATTACATTAGGCAGTAGGGGACAATCTGTGCGTGCGCTTTTCTAGGGTGCAAGAATTTGAAAGGCTTCCACCCCAGACTTGATTCCTGGGTCCCTTCCTACCTGGACCAAGCATGCTGGAGATGGCCAGACTACCTCTAAATTGCAGTGATCCTGCACAGTCAGCAACTGCTGTTGCTGTTGCATGTGGTGAGTGGCTCCGTGGCTTCCTGCACGCATCTGCCTTGCCCAGCACGGAGCCAGGTCTTCCAAGCCACAGCACAGCAGAGCCTCTCCAAGCTCAGTGATATATGAGGGCAAGATTTGCATGCAAAAATAAAACTTGGAAAGGATAAATATGAAATCTGTTCCCAGACAGAGCCTAATCTTTGCCTGTCTTGTGAAAATCTAGACATTTGTTTTTTGGAATAAGAAAAGGGCTGTTTTAGAAGTTTTGGCCACTGTCAGAGGCGCTGAGCTCTTTGGAGAATTCCAGCCACAATATGCTGTGTGATGACCAATAAATTTTGTGTTGATGCTTTCCTTCCTTATCGAAAAAAAAAATAGTATGCAGGACTAGAGTGATGTCAGATGGAGGAATTAGGCTTGGTAACCACACTTTGGCCTTCACATGGCACCCAGCCTCTTCCAACACAGGACCAATAAACTCTCGCTTCGTCACTGAACTGGTTAGTCACTAAGTTTTCTTAAAAGAGAGATTTTTTCAGATCTAAAATGCAGTACTATCAGGTGAAATTAATTAGCCTTGCTGTACAGTAGTACAATGGGAATTCTCTGGGGGGCTAATTCTGTGAAATGAAAGATTTTCAGAAATGTTACTGCTACTGCTACTATACTACTACTACTGCTACTGCTACTATACTGCTACAGGACTTTGCAAAATTTATGTAACATTCCACTCGCTTTGTGGAAGGTGATAGTGAAACAAGGTGCAGCACACAGGAGTCACAGTGCCGGGTCCAGGTTCAGCTAGAAATCTAAATACAGTCTTGTCCTGTGTATTGCTGATACAGGCTTCGAGGCAGCAAGTTGTTGTCTTCCTTTATAGCATACAGCCACTAAAACCATAGGTTAAATCCACACTGCAGAAAGACCAAGCTGCAGCTTGCATGGAGTCCAGTTGAGCTGCAGTCTCAGACACCAGCAGCAGGCAGTTACCTTCGTTTGCTCAGTCTGGTGGTGGGAACGTCCTTCCTGCTCACGGTCTCGGGGACAGAAAACCATCAATATTCTGGGCATGTTCTTGGCATTTTGCAGAGTCAAGACTCACATGGTGTATATGACACCTCTCTGTTCTTTTAGCTCCGGAGCTAGGAGTACTTTCAAGAGGTGAAGGACCTCTTCTATCTCCTTCCTGTGCATAGTAATAGCTTTTATCTCCTGTGTTTCAAAACATACAGAGGTACAGACTCATGAATGCTAACTCCACCTTAAAAATAACATATACATATTTATTTGATGTGTGAGAGCTCTGACTAAGTAGAGAGTAAAGGCTTAAGACACGTCTTCCACCAAGCAATGTCCCAGTACAGTGCTTTGACTGTGTGAAAGTGCCAACCTCAAGTCATCCATGCTGATGCCCTACTGGTTTCTATAAAATGTCACGGCCGGATCATGGTCCTGGGGAACCTCATGGTGGGAGAATGAGTGTGGTATGTCATTAGTGCTCTGATATCTCAGTGGGGGCTCACTGGGGACTTTCTGGCACTGGGACGGAGATGAAAGGCCTGGCAGAGGCTTATCTTGGCCAGTAGCACAGGCCAGGGCAGGCTACGCTGTCTTGTTGCAAGTCAGATCTGTCAGAAATTGGCCTTTGGAGGCAAGCAGCACAGTATCTCCTTGATGACAAATTCTTAAAACCATCTACATAGTTCAGCCTTCTCATTATTTGGGTGTTGTTCTGTTTACTGGCCTGCTTTTAAAAATAAAGGCTATGTCAGGAAAGGAGTGTAACACACCCCTACAAAGACTTTATTTTCAATTCAAAATTTCCTATGTCTCCAGCTAAAAACATGAATCAGAGATAAAATCTGACACATTCTCACCATTTGTCTCTCTGACAAAGGAAAAGAAGGGTCATTTGGTTCTGGATCTGACGCACAGGATGCCATTCGAGGCGTCCTACTTGATAACTTCAACTTGAACTTGTCCACTTACATGAATGGGGTTGATTCAAAACAGAGGCGTTGAGCTTTCTGTGATTATCTGTGCAATTATAAGATGCTTTGTTTTAATGGCATTATATCCTATTTGCTTGCCTTTTTTTTTAGCATCAGAGACCAACATGTCAAGGTCTAAGTGGTTCTGGTTGTGCACAAAGCGTGTTTCAGGCATGGTATCCCTAAAACAGCAGGAATTTGGTGGTTTAGGAGTCATCTGCAACAGAAGTTCTCATCCTTAGTATTAAAGAAAACCCTCTTGAATCCCCCCAAAGGCTGCAAAGACTCAATTTTCTGCATCATAAAGAAAACTTAAAAGAAAGAAAAGAGAGCTATGCTAGATACTGCAGTTGCTGTTAAAGGCTAGGGAATAACAGCCCAAACTCCAGCTCCTCGGTATTTTCATGTGGTTTCTCTGACAGATTCAGCTGTAGTCAGACCATTGATGTCTCCTTGCAGCTTACTGGTAAAATGTAGTCCTGCAGCCATTGGCAACAGAATCTCTTGCAATTCAGTAAGCAAAAATTAACCTGGACGATCTAAACCACAGCACCCAATGGAACCTCTCACCATGAATCCGTCCTGGATCTGGACCTCATCTGCTGGACTTCAGACAGGAGCATTGCAGCAGATCACCATGATCTGTTCCTTCTACACTGGCATTGCTGTGAGATAAAACTCAACCTTTGCTCAGTGGAGTCCTGTGTGCAGGAGGAGTCAAAAATCCCTCTGAACCTCCATCCCACGTCCGTGTTTTAAATACACATGGCTGCAGGATTTCAAAGGCTGAGGCAGCTGGTGGATGCCAGCACTGGGAGTGCTCTGCCATTGCCTTTTGTGCTCCTCAGGGAAGAACCACGTTGTTCTTGCAGACTGCTCCGAGTTTTGCTTGTTTGTTTGTTTTTAATTTCACGTATTACACATAATTTCACGCTACACACGACTGGCAAACAGAGCTCTTTCAATCTTTATTTACAAAAGATGTACTGGGCTGGCTTGGAGAGACTTCAAATGGTCCAGAAGAAATGGATGAAAAAGAAAATGGAAAAAAAATTGAAAAAAGCAAGATTTAGCTCTCATTCTTAAAATAATCTGTGTGTCAGGATAACCTCACAGAAAGAACACATCCATATCGATTCCCAAAGCCATGATTTATGTTTAAAAACTCAGGGTCATTTTATGTCTTATGTTGCCTTACAGAGAACATCCTGTAGCTCCATTTCATTTTGTTCATGAGCGACTCATTGCAGGCAGGACAAGATTTACTTATGGGATGGCACCGTGGGCTGGATAGTGGTAGAAAACAGTGCATAGCATTGCAAGATGGGTGTCCATGGCCACGCACTCTCCACCACTGTGTGTGCCCACGTGTCTGTTCACTCTGTTCCCAAAATAATGATGGGGAGCAGGAAAACATCCCCTGAAATCACAAAGACACCGCTAAACTTCCTGTCTCATACCAGTTTCTTTACCATACTGATGAATTCTGCTGCAGCTGATGAAGCTCAGGATTGCATGTGTTTATAAATGTTTTGGTTTCCTTAACTTATGACTGATTGCACCAAGAGATGCCTGCAGGCAGCCTGACATCTACCCTGCAATGCTGAGAGCTTGGCACTTGCTTTGGAGCCTCTGTTTGGTGGTGGGTAGCAAAAGATGTTGTCCAGCACTCCTTTGCTATGCCTCACTTTGCATATGTAGCTGAGCTACTGTCAGAGGTACACCTAAATATTCTAGGAAAAATATGTTCTGAGTTGTATGAGTAAGGAGGAAAAAAAAAATCCATACTTTCCTGCCTGGATTCTATATCTTAACTCCCTATTTTTGATTCCCTTTTTTTCCCATCTTTCATCTGCCCCTTTCAACCAAGAATGCATTATATGGAATTGGTATGTGTGTCTTATAGCAGAATGATTAATTATTCAGAAATGCTCTGTTTATAATAAAACTCCCTTGCAAAACTCCCTTGCAATGGTTGGAAGGCTTAGAGCTGGCAGAAATTAGTTATTCCCACTTTTAAGAGCTATTTTTAGTGCCCACACAATATGAAGGAGGGCAGTAACAGCTATGTACTAATTATTCATCACCTATATGCTTATTATATAGGCGTGCATGAGATAAACAGATAGACCTGCATAGCTCAGGGCTCGAGCTGTGCCAAAGAAGCAAAATTCCATCCCTGGAGAGCCTAACTGTGAAGGCAAATAGGGGCCAGCACTGAAATCACCGATTGCTATCGTAGCTAACTGGCCTCTTTGAGCAAGGGGATGAGTTGGCGTGTTTCCCCTGGGAGGCTGCCTCTGATATGCATGACATTATAAAAGAGGCACGAGGCAGATGCCAAGGCCATGAGCCGACGCTGATAAGGCTCAGGGGGAGTCCTTCGGTGTCAGTAGGCTTCAGAGCAGGTCTTGTGGTGCTGCAGGCTGTCCAAAAGCAGCTCCTGTGGCCTGGCCTCCTGGAGCTGTCTTGGACATGGCTGCAGCCTCATCTCCACAGTTATAGACACCTCATCCATTGCCCTTAATGTGCTAGTTCCTGTAAGGAGATGTTGGCAAGTCCTGGAGGTTCTAGGAGCAACCGTTGTGCTAGGATAGCTCTCTGTGCAGTTTGGCTGGAAGGAAGGAATACAGCAATTTCATTAAATCCCATTTGTGTGTAGCTCCTTATATGCAACATGGATACCTAAGGATCAATTCTTCTCATACGTGTCAACCAGACTACACCTATCAAAGTCAATAATACTCTTTAGCATTAACCAAGTGACTTTATATTAACCTGATCTAGCTTGAAATCCTCTTGCCTCCACCCAGTCACTTCCCAGTGAGCTGGTGAGGTATTAGATAAAGAGCTCATTTCATAAGTGCATTGGGATTTTCAATTAAATTCCTTCCATGAGGAAGGTATACAGAGGCTTTCTTAAAAAAAGACTGCAACTCCGAAAGCCTCTTTTCTTGTGGGAATAGGTGGTACCGTTTTCCTTATTCAACCATGATGATCTCCAGCCAAGAACAGGGACACAAATAGCTAAAGAAAAGCATCCAAGCAAATAAACTAAAGTAATGCTGCTGAAAAGCACTGAAAAAAATATTCTGGAAATACTCTCACAGTATTTCTCCAGAAGCAGCTTTTCCCCATGAGGATCTTACATTAAAAAAAGGGTCAGTGACAAAATCTCCATTTCTGGGTCCGTCTTTACCCTTTCTGCTGCACCCACCAGCCCCCAAAGCGTGGGCTGCTAGAGGTGTAAAGAGGAAGAACCATCTGTCTTCCTTTCTGGAGAATTCATCTTCCTTTCTCTGGGGAACGTATCTTCCTTTCTCATGATCACTGAGAGAAGATTTCTGTTATATTCAGCAGAAACCTGCATATCCACAGCCCAGCAAGCTGTGAGAATTTCTGAAGAGGCATTGACAGCCTTGAAGCAGTGCTGGTGAGTCTGTAGGGTTCCTTGCATGTTTATGCAATTATGGCCAGGATGATGCTCTGTCCTTCTCTTGCCATGTCCGATCTTCAGAATTAGCAATTCTTTTGCATTTCCATTGCTTATATCCCCAACATGCTTCTAGGTAGATATGGTGTCCTTCTCAGGCTTCATTCTGGTAGGATAAGGATCCCACCGACTGCAAGGCTCCCTCTTGTGAGCCAGGCTACCCATTTCCAAGGCTTTCTAGTTGCTTTTTCCTGCATTTTTTTCGGGTCCAAATTTGGCACGCCAGGGAATGTAGAGGCTTGTGCTGCAGGCGTGGACTTGGCAACTCCTTTTGCAAAGGTTTGCTTGCTTCCTTACGTCTGCTCGGTACCTCCTGCCAGATATACCATGCTCTCATGATCTCACAGGCATCATCCTGTAATTCATTAGCACAGCTGGCTCATCCCCTCCTGTGTCATTTCCCTTGGGTGACCAGCCCGTACCAGACGGGCTGGCTATCTGCTGGGGAAGCACATACATCACACCTCTAACTTGGGCTTGATCCTTGGCATCATGAGGCATCCTGAAAGCTCTGGGAACCTGGCATGACCCCGTGGCTGCTCTCCGGCCACGGAGCCAGGAAAACAGAGGTTCCTCTGCATGGAGCAGCGGCTGGGAGGAAATAGGCAACTTTTCCTGCATTTTCCCAAAGCTCCTTGAAAGCAGACACAATTCTGGAAAACACTTGGGTCTGAATGAACCTCCATCCTACAAGAAAAAGCCACTTGGCCTGAGTTTGATTATCCAGCTGTATTCAGGACACAGCCTGCTGATTTTATAGATGCATATTTATCTTTTAGGACTCGAATTCAGTGTTTTTTTTTGACTTCACATGCAATGTTTGACATATGATGTAAATTTACTTTTATAATGTACAGATATAAAAACTACTGCCTTGAACTTCATTGTAGAAAACTGACTACCAGATTTGCTGATAAACTTCTTTTTTCTGCACAATGAAAGAGTTGAAGTTCATAAGGAAAAATTTTGCACTTAACAGAGTTATTTGGCCTGTTCATATTTCACCACTGCAACTAGACAGCAGCTTTGCTTGAACATAGACCATTTTTGTAATTTTAAGATGTCTTTCAGGACCATCAGCTTTCCTACATTCTCAATTCAATTAATAAAATTTCTTAGTTATACACGCCCAAATGGTAAGTTACAGATTTAGCAGTTATAAGCAAGATTTGCATTTATTCCAGCCTGAGAATCCCATGATTTTTTTTTTTGCAAGAATCTACATAAATATGCAATGCCAAATTGTGAGGTCAGGGGAAGATTAGCCTGATTAGGAGCTACCGTGTGAGGCTTTTATCTGTGAAAATGCTGGTGTTTTGTTCCCATAAAGTGCGGGTTTGCTCTGCTGTGCACCCCACACTTGTGCACTTAATGGCAACCATTATTTTCCTGGAAGGGACAGGTGGAGGACATGAAAACCCTGCCCTTGCCTTCTCCTTTATTTTTGCTGATATTCTTTGATTCAAACTAACTGGTATTTTAAAGAAAAAAAAATTGTTCTTTCTGTATTAAGATATAGACAGATCTTGGAGTCTAGTTGTTCTCATGGCCATAGTCATACAAAATATCATAGCCTGGCTTTCTAATTCAGGCCACTTTTCATACCACAAACTCATAAATAAAGGAGCTGAAGCTATTGAGCAAACCATGCGTGCAGCTGCGTGGATGTGTTTTGCTTAAAAGTATCATTAAGGCAATTTCCCATAATGTCTGGCAGGGAGCACGTTTCTTTTAATGATTTTATTAAAAAGTGAATTAAAGGCCAAAGGTTGCTTTCCTACAGCCCTTAATTTCCTGTTGCAGCGCCAAATGCCGTGCGCAGAGGTTGCTCGGAGCAGAAGACGAGGAGCCCTCCCGCAGGAGCAGCTCCCGGCAAGGCGAGCTGTCCCGTCGGCTCCACGGCTCTGAGCGGACCTGCCTCTGGACTCGTGATTCAGTTTGCCACCAGCAAACCCAACGGCACAAGCACACGGTTATCAACTACGGATATAAGCCCGTGGAAGCAGGAAAAGGGGGTATTGGCTCAAAGGCCTAAGTGTTCTGCTTAGTATCTCAGATGTGATTTTCGTCTCATTGCTGTCAACTTGACATCAGCATGAATGGAGGGACCGTGGCACAGAGAAGGTGCTGCGGGCAGACCTGCCCTTTGGCATAGGCTCATGTCTGGCCTCCAGACATGCACTTGTGCTTTCATTGTGTTTATATACAGTCTGAATTTTGCCAAAATGTTATTTACACTTTGCAGTTTGGTGAGCATGTAAAGCGCTTCGCAAGGAGGAAGTCCTGGTGGGAGAGCAGCTGCTGAGAACCAAGGTCACTTGCAAAGAAGAGGACAATCTCATGCAGTAGGAATGAAGAGATGAAGACGAGTAACATGTTGTAGTTTTCCTCTGAGGATTTGACTCTCATCCAGAGGAAATTTGAGCAGAGAGTTGGACTAGATGATCTCTAGAAGTCCCTTCCAACAGTAACTATTCTGTGATTCTGTGGAATATTACACTTGCAACATAGATAAAGTTTTAGACCAGAGCTGGGACATGCTTTCTATGATATATGATACCTCTTGTGCTTGGAAACCAAGAAGAAATTACTAGTTTCCCTGTCCAGGACTTGCCATGGCCATTGCCACCACTGTGTCAGGGTGAACCAGGAATCAGGGGTTTCAGTTTGAAGTCAGGGTGATTTCTCAATAGAAGCTCCACGTCTGGGGCACATTTTCCTCCTGGCATGCAGGAGGCCTCTGCAGCAAACGTGACATGAAAATCACACCTTTGCAGCACGAGTGGGTCTGGACAGTAATGAGCAATGAACAACATGGAGGTGGAACTCCAATCTCTGAAGTACTTTAATAAAACAACAATAATGTACCCCACTGCAAGAGCTGTAAACCGTAATTTAATAATGTGTTTGTAAGGAGATGGCTTTTTAAAACAAAAAACCTGTACTATTAGTAAAGAAATGTAGTATATAAAAATACCTAATTGCCAAGGAAACAGCATGATTACCATATTTCAGGTATTTAGCATGGGCAGGTTGTTCTAAGGAAGGAAGTTGAGTTTTTATGGTGGACTCTTGCAATACGGGTATCTCATTAAGTGTCCTGTGAACACTCTTCCAATTTTTTTTACCACACTTGCAAACTCTGCTGAGCACGTGAGCTTTTATCCTGCCCCCCTGGTTGGTTCATCATCAGAGATAATGTTTCCTTGCATGTGATATTAGCATCTTTTGATTAAAATGGACTTATTTTGCATAGGAGGACAGAAAGTTCAGACTTGAGGTTGTCAGATATCGAGGTTCAGTTCCCAGGAGATGCCCCCCAAAATATCAGTCTTAATATTACTGCCTGTAATGACTCAAACTCTTCAAGACCCCAGACGCAGAGCAAGTGTAGTCAGACAAAAGACATATAACTTCTGCTCAGCCATGGTTGCATTCATCTGCTCTGGTACAAAATAGGATTAAAACTCATCTAACTGCTTCCAGCTAATAGATTTAGGCTGCGGTTCTGTGATTATTAATACCAGATCTGTGCACTACCAGCGCACCCAGGACTATAAATCTAGCGTGCATCAGGCACGGACACATGATTGTGTTTTGTCAAATTAGTGGAGGGACATGATAGGGAATTTGTACCAGCTTTATCCTTCTGTGCTAGCTGCATCCCTACTGTGGAGAGGCAGGAGACTGCTGGTCCAACATGGAATTAAGGCAGTACTGATCTGTTAAAAAATACTGCTGCAAAGGGTTTTTTTTTTCTTTTTGACAAATGTGCACTATTAATTACCATTTGTCTATGTTTTAGCAGCATGTTGTTCATCTGGCACATGGCACTGTTGGTATGATACCGCAAATCTTAAAGTTAACTTCAAACCACATTCCTAGTAGCAATTAGGGCTCATGCAGCAGAGCCTTTTCCTAAAGCTACAGCCTGTGCTTCTGTATCACAGCTGTCACTGGGTCAGGACACTGGCACTTCAGCTTCAGGATTTATACTGTTTAGTTATGAACCTATGACAGGTTTTTTCTTTTGAGTCACCATCACATAATAGAGAACTTTCATGTGTGTTTGTTAAACAGCAGAAGAATGCTCAAATTTCAGTGCTTAGTTTTCAATGCCTAGAAGGAGAAGTCCATATTTCCTCATTACTCTGGAGATACATTGGATATTAATTCCCAGTGTTGTTGAGGGGCTGGGATTGGAAACTTACCTTGCCAAAAGTGAAAAAGTGGAGTTATCTTTCGCTCCATGGTTGTTGCACTGTAATTAAAGCATCGGGTAGGGGAATATGAACGAAATAGCATGGCTGCAGCATATGTGCTCTTGGCTGAGAAATGACACATGGATAACACATCAGGACCAAATAACTCTTGCTTCTCCTTCTACAGAAGTCGTTTGTGGTGGGATATGGATCTCTTGGGTAACTGCCAGGACGTGGATAGGGCATTAAAAGAAGGAAGGAGAATGGGGAGGCAGAGATGACCGACCAATACATCCTTCTTTACACTCCCAGCAATACTGATCAACCTCTTACATTATCAGGCCGAACTGCTTATCTGTGAACACAGCTGGCAGAAGATCTTCTGCTCACTCTCTCTTCTCACTTACTTTGCAGGACCCTCTTTCTAGTGGCACCATGGCTATTTGGGATCTTCCAGACCTTTGCGACCAGGAAGGACACTGGTGAGAGAGCCCTGAAGCTGGATTCAACATTCCTGGGACTGCCCGTAAGTCACTTCTCTGCACCTCTCCTTCCAGTTTCAGCAAAAGTCTTTGGTCCTGAGGACTTGCACATCATCACACATGCAACCCATCCATGGATAATCAGCCATCTCAGAGAGCAGGAAAGAGTGAGATCTGGAGCATCCTAGATGCTGCATAAGGCCTGAGGGAAGGGGTTGACACGGGAGTGTAACTGAAGTCAGGCTTTGACCCTTAGCTTGGAAACACAAAGCTGAATTTTACCCTCATTTTCCCCCTCCTGAATCCTCCCCGGTTCCCTACATGGCTGTTCTGTATTATGATCCTTTTAAATAAGCAGCTTGTCATTAGCTTTTATCCCCATGCTTGCTCAGCCGGACTAAAGCCGAGGTCTCTTTGTTTTTAAGACTTACATGGTGTGTAAGTGCCAGATGTTTCCCATCTCTTGGCTCTTGGTGAAATAAACACGAACTGCCATAACCTTCACCTTTCAACTCTTACATTACCTATTCCTAAAGTACAAAAAATGGATGTGTGTTTATGCAGAGAAGCTTTGAACTACCTTCCAGGTTTATGTCAAAAGTCCTATTCTCCCGACAAAGATAACACATGAGAACAAACCTTGGTGTTGCTGCAGAATTCACCTTCCACTCCAGGGAAGCAGTAGTCTTCAAGGAGGAAAGTAGTCTGGGGGGATTAGAGGCCAAGTAGTGCTGATGTGACTGGCAGGGCACCAGCTAAGCCGCTTGGCTCCAGATCCGCTTCCCATCGGCTCTCCTGGAGCAACTCTGCGGCCAGCAGGACAGTCCTTTGGGATACAAACAGCATAAATTTGCAGAGTGAGAGTCCCTAAGGACTGATCTCCTGTGTCACCAGGTGCTGTGTAGACTTAGTCCCTTCGATATATTTTGGTTTTCTCTACAACTTTCCCCCGTCCGCAGTGAAATCAAAGACCCGTGAGCTGATATGGAGGGATTAATGAGGAGATTTCCACCGGCTTTAGGAAGCTCACTGGAGCTCACCCAGTATTTCGTTTTCCCTTCCTCTTCATTCACTTCTCATCTGTAACAACATCCTCAAAGGTGCTTGTGCTCCCTGGCTTTCAGCAGAACATGCAGGTCTTCTCCAAGCCTGGTCCCATCTCTCCATAAGGTACCATCCACGTTGTTGAAGAGCAAACACCAAGGTTAGGTGCCTCACATAGAAGCAGCAGCTTTCCCTTTTTAACTTAATTCAGTAACAATACACTGTGAAATGAGAAACAAATGGTATAATTAACATTGCAGAAACATTTTAATTATAATTCCAAGTGAATAATATGACTACAATTATAAACTAATTCATGTCGTCCCAGAAAAATAGTTTTCTATTTAATTTACCTTCTAGAAAGGTAAATTAGAATAAATAGAGCAGTCAAGTATTTTAGCTACTGTTCAGATCGGCCTACTGAAAAGAATTAATTTCCACCCACCATAAACAGACTAACAGTTATGTTTTTTCCTCCCATAAGTCTCAAAACCAGCTTGCCTGCAGAACAGGAGGTTCTTGCAGGGCATAATCATCATTGAACTCCCTTTTGTGTTTCAAGAGCTTCAGTTCATCACAATGTTCTCACTGTTTTTCATTTTAACCCTTAAGTCAAATATTTTGAGACCATCTGTTACAAAGAGTGCCCGTTTTGGAGAGTGTCTGTTAGAGCCACTCCTATGGGGACCACAGCAGAACTGTATGTGGCCAGAGCTCAAACCATGGCTTACTCCAGACATGATGAGTCTCTGAATAACTGGAGAGGACCTGGCCTCTTTCCTGACCTCTCAGTGCATATTTCCTTAACTAAGTTGACTCAGGATGCTGGGGTCACTGAAATGCAAGTTATTCCAAAGGCTCGACTGAAACACACATGGCATGGTCTTCTAAATATTCATAGCAAACCACAACCTTCAGACCAAGAGCAGTTGCAGTTGCATCTGAACAGGAATAATAGATGAACAAATTTCTGCACAGCAAAAGCATTTCAGAGCCTTTCAATAACTTTAGCTGCACTCTCAGTTAAATTCAAATTTGTGAATACCCTAACCTCTAT